>JBBPBX010000514.1:46451-127905 GCA_038048925.1 Garcialebias charrua
TCCTGTCAGAGAGGAGGTGAGTAGCATCTCAGGGATGAGGAGAGATTGGAACGTCAGCCCATAGACAAGCAGAGCTGATCTTACTTTCTTCAAAGGAATGTGCAAGAAGTTCCAGGAGCGCATGGAGGACACTGTGAGGGAACACATTATCCTTTCAGTTAAAAACACAAAAGATTTGCATAGGAGTTAAAACGGGAACACCATGTGACATTAATGATCCATCTTATGTTAAGAATAGAATAATTTGTTTTTAAAAGTACATTTCGTTCACTGAATGTAAAAAAAAAAACGTTGTATAGTATTAAGTGTACACAATGCAATGGTCAGGATGAATCATGCGAGCCTGTCACTGTAACAGACAGTCTGAATGCCTTGCCCTCCGAGCTCAAGTTCATTGACTAGTTTCTTGAACTTTCTGCACGACTTCTCAATTATGACTTGACACAGATGACTACATTCATGCTGACACAATGATCCTTGAGGAATAAGAAGCTCAATAGGAGCATTTTTAGAGTAGGACGCTCCTCCCTGCTGTCTCGGTCTTACTGGACAGCTGTAACATTGAAAACTGTGTGCAGCGACAGGAAATTGCAGGAGTCAGCACAGGTCTGCAGGTTCACTGACAAAATCTATTTTACATTGAAACGATGATATCATGTCAGCGTTAGAACATGCTTCTGTTGTCTCCACTAAAAAACAGCATGGAGCTTTTGAACAAGCTGACCCTCAGTGAAAAGAAAGTCCTCTCATGTGACATTTGGCCAGTTAAACTTTTGCCACTGAGAGGTGGATGGCTCAGAGCTTCACCTTACAACAATACAAGCTACTATGTCTACAGCAGACTCGTGTTTTTGTCCTAAAACAAACAGTCCTTCTAAGAGACACTGAAATAAAACAGACTCATTTGTGTTTGGTGGTTTTATGTATTTCCTTAACCTCATCTTTTGGCCCAAACCAGGACTTCATGACTTTAAAAATAGGCAAAAGCAGGATGAAGAGAAAAGAGAGATGACTAGAGCCACATGGAACTGATGGAGGCTAACTCATGTTGTGACAACGTATCACATAGTCCCACCCCTCGAATCTTATCGTGTCTCATGTCGCTGCCCTTTACAAAGTACTGCAACTGGAGAAGGTCAGTCGGAGGCTGAGGCCAAGAACAAAGTGATTGGGATTTTCAGAAAGGGCACACGCTCTGAGGAGGAAATGGTTTAACCGCCAAACACTCAATTACAAGTAATTACAATAATTTTACCTTGGGGGATGATTTATTCTGTTTTATTGAGGTTTGCTCTTTCTTTTCTCATTTGGAAGAGAAGTAGAGGAGGAACCATGTGAAACAGATTATTGGGTCCTCATGCTTTTATTGTGTTCCTTTCCATTTCCGGTAGGAATCAAGCTCATTGACAGTAATGTTTTTTTAATTTTTAATATTAAAGAAAAAATATTATTCTTAATTTAAACTTAGTTTTAATTCTGCAACCACATAAACTTTAAAAATGTGTGACTTTGAAACTTTTAAAATTAAAGTCCAAGCATTCAATAAAGACTGCATATTGTCCGCTGCCTTTCTAGCCAGAGTTTAAAAATAAATTCTGATGGCAGAGGGCTCCTCTGTGCCAAGGGCCCCTGGGCACGTGCCCAGATTGCCCGTATGGTAGATCCGGCCTTGAGCAAAAGGCATGACACCATTGCTGGAAATTCACAGGGAACACTGATTTCAACCATGACGTTTGAAAACCTAACTCTGTGGTTTTCTATTAATTTAGTGACTCTGTGTGTGAGGGGTCTATCACACATTCAATTTAGGTTCATTTCGATATGAGGTTTTTGTGTTTAAAGGTGCAATATGTCATTTCTGGAACACGCTGGAACTTAGGAAAATTTTGATCAGAGACACGTTTCTGGTCCCTCCCCCTCAGAGCCATATATGGCTCTGCTCCCGCTCGCTCTCTCAGCTCTGCTTCCGAATGCTCCGCCTCCACTGCATGTCCTGTCAGCCGCTGCGAAGTTCTGTGATTATATGTTAATAAAACGTTCTAAAAAATAAAATAAAAACAGGGAGCGCTGGTCCAGCACTCCAGAACACCATGAAATCTGCAGAGCCTCGCGCAGCCACGTTGGACATGAGTTTAATTTGCTTGTGACAAATTCATTCATTTCCTCAATGTTTCAGTCATGGATCAGTGGAGGATGAAGCGACCACTTGACTTTTGGCAAAAAAGCAAAAGAAAAGTCCAGATCAGGGATGAAGAAGGGGAATTTAATACATTTGTGTCACATACAAAACAGTTTTGCATCGCTTTGCAATCCTTTGAACGAGAACGTGCGCGGCCGCGGGGGCTGGGACAGGCGGGGGCGTGGGTTAGGAGCGTGAGAAGTGAGAAGCTCTGTTTTTATTGGCTGGTTAAAAACTCTGTTTTTATTGGCTGGTTAAAAACTTAGCTGAAAAGACCTGCCTTAAAGCTGCAGTCTGCAGTTCTGTAGTGCAGTCTGTAAGTTGTCTAAAAATATATTTTAAACGTATTTCTTCACTCTGTCACTATCTCCTGACAGACTGATGTTAGACAAAGTAATCTCTGAAAAAAACTATTGTCCCCTTGCTTCTCTAAAAGCATTTCTAAAAAACCACAGTGACCCGCCGTTAACCAGCCAATAAAAACAGAGTGAAGAAATATGTTTAAAATATATTTTTAGACAACTTACAGACTGCACTACAGAACTGCAGACTGCAGCTTTAAGGCAGGTCTTTTCAGCTAAATATTAACCTCTGCCAGCTAGCACCCATGTAATATAAACACACAGTATTTTAGACAAGTGGTTTGTCTGGATTCAGGGCACAGGAATGGCTCATTAAATTTTTTCCAATAAAGGTTTTCTTATTATTGCTTCCTCTCTAATTTGTCTTCCTCATCTTCTAGTTACGAAGAAATGGTGGACGAGGGCCTCATCTTCCCACAGCCTGCCCTGATTACTATATGTCACTGGTTCTGGTCCCTCTTTCATGTTTTGTGCAGATCTCTAAGGACCACAGTTGACTGTCAACGATCAGCCTGGTTTTAATAATTTTTCATTGTGGTGGTCAATAAGTTATGTAAATACAGTATAAATAGCCACATTCAGAGATAAAATAGATCATGGTGACTTCATCCATCTTGTGTGAATACACAATATCATATTCAGCCTTGAATAAACAAGGTTCCACCACTTGTCAGTGTCTGACATTTTATTCTCTTAGGCCCTGTTTACACGGACACTGTGTGGGGGAAACGGATGTTTTGGGTATGTTAATTAGGTGAAAAGTTTTGCGTTGACACGGTCGAATTCTGTGGATACGACTCTCTCCCCCTCCACCCCCCGTCCTCATGATTTCACTGTAGTTACCATGCTGGGCCATTAGATGGCGCTGTGATTTTTGGAACCTTCACTACTGCGCATGCGTGCAGCCTGAGGTAAACAGCTGCCTCGTCTGCTTTCCTCTCTGGCTAAAATCAGCTAACTACAAGTTGTTGTCAACAAGTTAACAACAAGTTAAAGCTGGAATTTGGATAAGAGTCAACAGATTTGACACCAAGCGGGACCTGCTTCATCTAACAAGCTGCACACCAGACGCTGAGTGGACTGTGGACCAGAACCGGACTTTACTCCGTGATAAACAGCTGACTTACAGCAGGTAAATCAACGTTCTTAATATAATGTTTGCTTGTGTTTACTTTGATCACACAACAACTGAGTTTTTTATTTATTTATTTATTTATTTATTTATTTCTGCCAGGTGGAGCTGTCGTTCCAACAAACAGGCAGACGGTTCGGCGGTTCTGATGGGTCCAGATGAACACACAGCAAGAGTCCAGTTCATTAACGTAGTTACAGTTCGGTTCACGTGTTTTAATAGTGTGTTCAGTTTAATTCTCAGTGTTTGTGTTGTAAACTTTGTGGTGCTGAATAAATAAATAAATAAAAAATAAACCTGGTGTCTTCATTTTCACAGCACGTTACGCACTGTTTAAAAAATGTAACGAGTCCAGATAGATACTGTAGTTCAGATAAATTTACATCTCCCACGCCAACATAAATACTGTTTATTATTGTTAAACTGTTATATTTTGCAGCGTGACACGTGAAATGTCAGACTGTCCGCGCATGCGGGCTGCGCGCATGTGGTTGACACAAAAGCTCCACGGGAGATGTTTACATTATCAGCGGGGGGTCAGCGAAAAACTTCCACCTTGAGAGCAGGGTCAGAAAAGTATCGGAGTCAAAGAGGGGGGCCAGCAGCGTCGTGTAGGCGATAAGCAAAGTCGCAAAGAGAAAGTAGCGGTTCCACTCAAAATACGCGCCGTGTAAACTGGCCCTTAATGTTCTCATCAGGCCTCAGAGCACTAACCAACCATGAATTTTTAATTTGCTGTTTCCATTCCTTCTCTCGATTATTTCCCTCACTTCTCCTTCTCTGATCACCCGTTTCCTTCTGAATTGTACAAGCAGCTCGCTGCCTTCCAGCCAATTAGTAAAGGCAAACACAACAACCAGCCGTTTGGCTTAATGGACCAAGTCTCTTCTGTAGTAAATACCAACTGATTCTTCAAAGCATTGTCATTCAACAGAGGCTGGCTCTGGTCTTTGTCACATAAAGAGGGCCCCCTTTGAAATGGCAAGTCTTCCTAAAACCACTGAAAGTTAAAGAAAGAGACACGACTAAAGGGACAATCACAATGGCTGATTTGTCTCGATAAAGGCAGAGTACAATTAACCAGTTTTTTGTGTGTTTTATTGTGTAGAAAGGACAGGTCATGTCACAGACTACTTGATCTGTCAGATATTGCTGGTGTGATTTTAAAGAGAGGCCTAAAATGTTTTACTTGCAAATGATGAGAAACTGCTCATTTAAATCAAGACAGATGTGGTACCAGTGAGGAAAGTTGATTTAACAAGCACCAACAGGGTCTTAATCAGAAAGGCATTAACAGCAATGTTAATGTGGGTGTAATATGGCAGCTAAAGATTTGCAGCTGGCTTGAACAGTTGCAGTTGAATCTTCACAGTAGCTGAAAATATAATATATATATTTTAGTGGGCAAACAACAGTGCCTCCTGGACGCCTCCCTGGTGAGGTGTTCCGGGCATGTCCCACCGGGAGGAGACCCAGAAGAAGACCCAGGACACACTGGAGGGACTATGTTTCTCGGCTGGCCTGGGAACGCCTTGGGATTCCCCCAGAGGAGCTGCTCCAAGTGGCTGGGGAGAGGGAAGTCTGGGCCTCCCTACTTAGGCTGCTACCCCCGCGACCCGACCCCGGATAAGCGGAAGAAAATGGATGGATGGATGGAACAACAGTGTTTCTTAAGTACTGATAATAATTCTCATAGTTAGACTGTGGTACACAAACCATGTAAGATTAATTAGGCCACCATCTCTGATTAGAGGAGTGAAAAAGACAGAACCTTTTCTTTAAATGCAAAAAAAACACATTATGTAAACATGTGTAACTTCAAAATTAATGTGCATTTTATTCTTGCACTGTAAATCTGCTCACAAATACAAAATAAAAAAATCAGTATTTTTAGTTTGTATCTACTGAACCCTTCCAGCTATTTTCCAAGAACCACGACTGAGGTTTATCCGCAGCACAGAACTGTAGGTTTCTTTGTTGTTGTTGTTGTTTTTATTTCTTTTTTTTTTTTTTGCTGTTCAACGAGTCTTTTGTAATTCTTTTATTTAAATTTCCACAAAATTTAAAATTTAAAACAAATTGTGATCTTCTACTCAGCATTATGCTGTACCAATTGTTATGGGGACAAATCCAACTACCCCACTGTTTCCAAAAACAACTTAAAACATAAGTCCAAAAAGATTAGACCCTTTCGAGCTAATCCTGAAAATTTAAATCAAAGGCAAATGGACTTCAAAAATCCTTAAATACTATATTTTTCATGCATAAGGTGGATCACATTATAAGTCTCATTAATCAAAACGAAACAGTCAAATAAGTCAAACTTTATTCAACTCATTCACAGCAACTACATAAAATCGGCGCACAATCAGAATTAATATATAATGCACACCTGATTATAAAGCTCACTGTCAATTTTTGATAAAATTAAAGGGTTTTAAGTGCGCTTTATAGTCCAAAAAATACGGTACATTTTCCTTCACATCGATATGTTTTCTGAAAACTGACAGGTGCAGCTTAAGCTTATAAACTGTTGTTGGGCTGTTTATCTTGTGAGTTGTTGATTGCAGTGTCCAGGATGACTGAGAAGCTACAAAAGCAAGAAAAAAATGGAGTGCTGATTCTTGATGCTTCTTCTTCTTCTTCTTCTTCTATGGTGTTTTCTGGCAGTTTACAAACTCAGTGTATTACCACCATCAACCGGACGGAGATGTAATTCAAGAGTCTATGTACTTTCAATAAAAAATAAAAATATAATTTTTTTTAAAATCCTTTCAGCTAATTTTGTAACTTTCAAATATTTAACAAGTGCTTTAGTTATATCCTGTGACTGATTTTTCTTCAATAAAGTAACCATTGTCACTGAACTCCACATTACCCTTTCCAGTGTCTTCCTCTCTTTATTATATTTCTTACAATAAAGCAACACATGTTCCACTCCTTTCAGTTCCCCACAATTAGAGCAGTCACCTGATGGATGTTTTCCTATTATCTTTAGACCACTATTTAATGTAGTGTGCCCAATCCTCAACCTGTTAATCCATACTTCCTCTCTCCTAGTCATTAAACTACTATCGTCACTTAGGAGTACCTCCTTCTGTATGTTATGTAAATGTCTTCCTCTTTCCTCTAAATCCCACCTCTCCTGCCACATTTCATTTATTTTATCTTTAACAATTATTTTTATTTCTGCTTTACTTAATCAATGGGACATCATATTCAATTTCTCTTGCTTTAACTGCTTCTTTAGCCAACTTATCGACTTTTTCATTGCCAACAATTCCTTTATGTGCTGGAACCCATGTGAATTGAATACTTATATTCTGTTGCATTATTACATAAACCAAATGATTAACTTATGCGATAAGATCTGGGCGGCTGTCAGATTTTCCACTGATAATACTAGTTAGGCAAGACATTGGCCCTCATGCACGAACCGTTCGTACGCACAGATTTGTTCTTAAACTGTGCGTATGAGTGATTTAGGATCATTTGTGGCATTCAACAATGTTTTCGTATCCTAAGATTTTTTTCAGATACGAACAAAATTTACGAGTGGTCCGGACCTGTCGTATATTTTAGGAGCGTCAGTCTGCTGTCATCCAGACGGAATTTCCCCACTAATAACTTCATATTTCGTTATTTAGAAAATATTTTGGGTTTAAAAAAATCACGCACCATAATTATTCTTGACAATAGGTTATTCTGTTTGAATTAGAATTATAATTTTAAGTTTAATTTGTCTGGTGTGTCGCGCAGGCTTCAGTGAGTCGTGCGCTCCCCTTGGTCATCAAAGCCCTCCTCATATTAACACCCAGGTACATAAAATTCCCATACACCGCCGCAGAACAAGTACGAATTAAGACTGATTTTCATGCTATTGCTGGACTGCTGTGCCAAACACCATCGGAGCAATAGATTATTATATCTGATTCGAAATATAACCTGCAGAATGTGGTTGCGCGATGACCAGGAGGAGCGCGCATGACTCATTTGTGCTGCAAAACATGTTGGCACGAGTCTTGCGCAGCATGGCATTTATTGTCCATCCATCTCGGTAACGCAGACTATTCCTTGACCACCTCCTGTCCGTGCTGCGGCGAGACGTTTCTTTGAAGCCATTTTCAGATCAAACCATTTATTCTTGATTTCTGATACTGTACGACCCACGGGAGACACAACATTGTAATGATTTCAGTAAACCCAGATGGTACGAGACCCGGAACGAGACAAGACTCCACAAGATAAAAAATTCAACAGTGTTTATTGTGCCGGTGACTATGTACAGGTGGTCCTCTGGAGCTCCTGGGAAACAAACAGGATGTCAGATGGGTTGAAACAAGAGAGGTCCTTTGAGTACTCGTACTGTTTTTTCCTCTTACAGGTTGGATGGTTTGGGTGGAGCGTGAGAGTGAATCCAAGTGAGTCCAGAGGAAGGTGAATCAGTCTCACAGAGGAATGGCAGTAGATCAGGCACGAGGACCAGGCACTGAACCCAAGGCGTACCAGAACAGGAAGGGATCCAAGAACACAGGAGAACTGGAGGCACAGAGAACGAGGTTAGTAACTTTTCTCAAAGAAACAAACAGGCTGGGAGCATAAATACCATAAGTAGCTCAATGCCCCAGCGAGGAGTGGAACTTGACTGCAGCCTTATATAGGTGAAGGTCTCATCAGGGAGATAGCCGGCAGCTGTGGTAATTGGCGGCCATCTTGGGTTGCAGCCAGTAGCACTCCCTACAGTACCCCCCCCTCAAGAGTCGCCCCTCGGCGACCCGAGGCGCTTCTCAGGATGGGCCCTGTAGAACGAGGAGATCAAGCTCGGATCCAGGATGAACGACCGAGGAATCCACGACCTCTCCTCCGGACCGTAGCCCTCCCAATCCACCAGGTACTGGAAGCCACGACCCCTGCGTCGCACGTCAAGGATGGACCGAACAGTAAAAGCAGGATGGTTGTCGATGATCCGGGCAGGAGGAGGAAGGTTGTCAGGGGGACACAAAGGACTCACGGAAACAGGCTTGATCTGTGAGACGTGGAAGGTGGGATGGATCCTCATGGAGCTGTGGAGCCGCAGTCTGACTGCAGACGGGTTAACGAGCTTGATGATGGGAAAGGGGCCAATAAAGCGAGGAGCCAGTTTCCGAGGAACGTCCTTCAAATGAATGTCTCTAGTGGACAACCAAACCTCCTGACCCACTTGATAGAGGGGCGCAGAAGAGCGGCGGCGATCAGCAAAACGTTTATTCTGAGCCGCCGTGCGTAGAAGAGCAGACCTGGCCTGGCGCCAAACACGTCGACATCGTCGGAAGTGATGGAGCACAGATGGGACCGAAATGTCGGACTCCTGGCTGGGAAACAAAGGAGGAGCATAGCCGAGAGATGCCTCAAAAGGCGACATACCTGTAGCCGAGGACTTGTGGGTGTTGTGAGCATACTCGACCCAAACGAGATGCTGACTCCAAGCCGAGGGGTTGGACTCCACCACACACCGAAGCATGGCCTCCAACTCCTGGTTGCATCTCTCCGTTTGGCCGTTCGATTGGGGATGATACCCCGAGGTTAGGCTGGGAGATGCCCCCAGCGACTGACAAAAGCTGCGCCAAACTTGGGAGATGAACTGAGGACCACGATCCGAAACCACATCAGAGGGTATACCATGGACCCTAAACACATGTTGGAGCAGAAGTTGAGCAGTCTCCATCGCAGAGGGGAGTTTGGGTAACGGAATGAAGTGAACCGCCTTGGAAAACCTGTCGATGACAGTGAGGATGGTGGTGTGGCCGTCTGAAGGGGGTAGACCAGTGACAAAGTCCACCGCTACATGCGACCAGGGACGAGCAGGCGTGGGCAGAGGTTGAAGGAGTCCCGCAGGCGGTTGGTTCCCAGACTTGTTCCTTGCGCATGTTTGACAGGCAGTGACAAACTCCTTGATGTCCTGAGCCATAGTCGGCCACCAGAAGTGTTGCTTGGCTAGAGATAACATGCGGGCTATACCAGGGTGACAAGAGAGTTTATTTGTGTGGAGCCAAGTTAATACCTTCGATTTCACGGAGGCAGGGACAAAAAGGGTTCCAGGGGGTCCAGTGCCTGGGTCAGGTTCCAGCCTCTGAGCCTCTTTCACCTCTTTCTCGATAGTCCAAGTCAAAGTCAAAGCTCCCACGATGCGAACAGGAGGAATCATCCTCTCCTCAGTTTCCGGAGCATCCGTGGGCGAGAACTGGCGAGAAAGAGCATCTGGTTTGATGTTCTTTGAACCCGGTCTGAAAGTGAGAATGTAGTTAAAGCGGTTGAAAAATAAAGACCATCGTGCCTGTCTGGGTGTCAGTCTCTTAGCATCCCTGAGGTAAGTTAGATTCTTGTGATCGGTCCAAATAACAAAAGGTGTCTCTGTGCCCTCCAACCAATGTCTCCATTCCTCCATGGCTAATTTTACCGCCAACAGTTCGCGGTTGCCAACATCGTAATTCCTCTCAGCAGGGGATAGACGGCGAGAGAAGTAGGCACATGGATGGACCTTGTTATCTGTGAGAGATCTTTGGGACAACACTGCACCTACACCAGTGTCAGAGGCATCCACCTCCAATATGAATTGACGGTTGGGGTCAGGGTGACTGAGAACAGGTGTGGATGAAAAAAGGTGTTTCAGCTTACCAAAGGCTGCGTCTGCCTCAGGTGTCCATCTAAAAGTCCTGTTGGTGGAGGTGAGTTGCGAGAGGGGTGCAGCGATGCGGCTGTAATCCTTAATGAAACGTCGATAGAAGTTAGCAAACCCCAGAAATCGTTGTAACTGTTTCCTGTTTTCGGGAACGGGCCATTCCACCACAGCCCTTGTTTTTTCTGGATCAGTCCGGTATCAGCCACTAGGGAGCACAAGCCAGTGTATCTCTTGTGCCGGTCCCAAGCCCGGGTAAATGGTGAGGGTTGTGTCAGGAATGGCATCCGACGTAAAACACTTGCCAAAACCATAATGCGAGTTCATCAAAGTGAAACCATACCGGATCGGTCGAGGCCCGGGTTAACAACGTCCGCCACCGGTGCTGTTGACAAACAGGGTGCCGGCGGAAATTGTACTACTGTTAGTCGAAGACCCCGAGGAGGGAAACGTGTCAGGAGACAGAGGGAGAGGAGGAAAGTGAAGAATGTAGGACTGAGGGTTGCAACTCTAAATGTGGGGACAATGACAGGCAAAGGTAGAGAGCTGGCTGACATGATGCAGAGAAGAAAGGTAGATGTTTTATGTGTCCAAGAGACCAAGTGGAAGGGCAGCAAGGCTCGCAGTATTGGAGCAGGGTTCAAACTGTTTTACCATGGTGTGGATAGAAAGAGAAATGGAGTAGGGGTGGTCCTGAAGGAGGAGTTGGCAAAGAATGTAGTAGAGGTGAAGAGAGTGTCAGATAGGGTGATGTGTCTAAAGGTAGAAGTAGAAGGTCTGATGCTAAACATAGTAAGTGGTTATGCTCCACAGGTTGGATGTGATGGGGAGGAGAAAGATAAATTTTGGAAAGATTTGGATGAAGTGATAGAGAGTATTCCCAGGGAGGAAAGAGTGGTGATTGGAGCAGACCTGAATGGACATGTTGGTGAAGGAAACAGAGGGGATGAGGAAGTGATGGGTAGGTTTGGTGTCAAGGAAAGAAACCAGGAAGGACAGATGGTGGTGGATTTTGCCAAGAGAATGGAAATGGCTATAGTCAATACCTATTTCCAAAAGAGGGAGGAACATAGAGTGACCTATAAGAGTGGAGGAAGGAGTACACAGGTCGACTACATTCTGTGTAGAAGAGGAAACCTGAGGGAGATTGGAGACTGTAAGGTTGTAGCAGGGGAGAGCGTGGCCAGACAGCATCGGATGGTTGTGTGTAGAATGACTGTTGTTGCGAAGAAGAGAAAACGAGTAAAACCAGAGAAGAAGACCAAATGGTGGAAGCTAAAGAAGGAAGAATGTTGTGAGAAATTCAGAGACGAGCTGTTAAAGGCTCTGGGTGGTAAGAAAGAGCTTCCAAGTGACTGGGCTACTACAGCAACAGTAATTAGAGAGACAGGTAGGAAGGTACTTGGTGTGTCATCTGGACAGAGAATAGATGATAAGGAAACCTGGTGGTGGAATAGTGAAGTGCAGGACGCCATTCAAAGAAAGAGATTAGCCAAGAAGAAATATGACAGTGAGAGGACTGAAGAGAGGAGACAGGAATATAAGGAGATGGGACATAGAGCAAAGAGGGAAGTAGCTAAGGCAAAGCAGAGGGCGTACAATGAGTTATATGGGAGACTGGACACTAAAGAGGGCGAGAAGGACTTGTACCGATTGGCAAGACAGAGGGATCAGGCTGGAAAGGATGTGCAGCAGGTTAGGCTTATTAAAGATGGGAATGGGAATGTTCTAACAAGTGAGGAGAGTGTGATGGGAAGATGGAAGGATTACTTTGAGGAGCTAATGAATGAAGAGAATGAAAGAGAAAGAAGAGTGGAGGTCATAGAAACTGTGGACCAGGAAGTGGGAAAGATTAGTGAGGGTGAAGTCCGGAAAGCTCTGAAAAGAATGAAGAAGGGGAAGGCAGTAGGACCTGATGACATACCAGTGGAGGTTTGGAAATGTCTTGGAGAGATGGCAGTGAGGTTTTTGACTCAAATATTTAATGGAATATTTGAGGGTGAGAAAATGCCTGAAGAATGGAGAAGAAGTGTGCTGGTTCCCATTTTTAAGAACAAGGGTGATGTACAGAGTTGTAGCAACTACAGGGGAATTAAGTTGATGAGCCACACAATGAAGATCTGGGAGAGAGTTGTGGAAGCAAGACTTAGACAAGATGTGACTATCTGTGAGCAGCAGTATGGTTTCATGCCAAGAAAGAGCACCACAGATGCCATCTTTGCTTTGAGGATGTTGATAGAGAAGTACAGAGAGGGTCAGAAAGAACTCCATTGTGTGTTTGTGGATTTAGAAAAAGCTTATGACAGGGTACCAAGAGAAGAGGTGTGGTATTGCATGAGGAAATCTGGAGTGGCAGAAAAGTATGTTAGACTGGTACAGGACATGTATGAGGACAGCAGGACAGTGGTGAGATGTGCTGTGGGAGTGACAGATAGCTTCAAGGTGGCGGTGGGATTGCATCAAGGATCGGCTCTGAGCCCCTTCCTGTTTGCTCTGGTGATGGACCGACTAACAGATGAGGTCAGGCAGGAATCCCCATGGACTATGATGTTTGCAGATGACATTGTGATCTGTGGTGAGAACAGGGAACAAGTGGAAGAGAACTTGGAGAGGTGGAGGTATGCTCTTGAAAGAAGAGGAATGAAAGTCAGTCGTAGTAAGACAGAGTACATGTGTGTGAATGAGAGGGAGGCCAGTGGAACAGTGAGGCTACAAGGAGCAGAGGTCACAAAGGTGCAGGACTTCAAGTACTTGGGGTCCACTGTCCAGGAAAATGGGGAATGTGGTAAAGAGGTGAAAAAGAGAGTCCAGGCAGGATGGAGTGGATGGAGAAAAGTTTCAGGAGTGATTTGTGACAAAAAGGTGTCAGCAAAGGTCAAAGGAAAAGTTTACAAGACAGTGGTGAGACCAGCTATGTTGTATGGTCTGGAGACAGTGGCATTGACAAAAAGACAGGAGAAAGAACTGGAAGTGGCAGAAATGAAGATGCTGAGGTTCTCCTTAGGAGTGACAAGGATGGATAAGATCAGGAATGAGATCATCAGAGGTACAGCACATGTTAAACAACTGGGAGATAAAGTTAGGGAGGCCAGACTGAGATGGTTTGGACATGTCCAGAGGAGGGACAGTGGGTATATTGGTAGAAGGATGTTAGAAATGCAGCTGCCAGGAAAAAGACAAAGAGGGAGACCAAAGAGGAGATATATGGATGCAGTTAGAGAGGACATGGAGGTAGTTGGAGTGAGGACAGAGGATGCAGAGGACAGAGTGAGGTGGAGGAGGATGACTCGCTGTGGCGACTCCTGAAAAGGGAAAAGCCGAAAGAAGAAGAAGAAGAAGTCCGGTATCGGCCACCTTCAAAAATAAATCCCAAAAAGGACACGGACGACACGTGAAAGTCACACTTTTCACTCTTAACAAACAGTTGATTTTCATACAGTCTCTTTAATACAGTCCTGACTTGTGTTACGTGCTCCTCTTCGCTGTGAGAGAAAATGAGAATGTCATCCAGGTATACAAACACAAAATCACCTAAGAAGTCTCTCAGAACGTCATTGACCAGAGCCTGAAATACTGCGGGAGCGTTGGTTAAACCAAAAGGCATAACTAAATATTCAAAATGTCCCAGTGGTGTTCTGAAAGCAGTCTTCCACTCATCTCCCTCTTTTATGCGCACTAGATGGTAAGCGTTGCGCAAGTCCAGTTTAGTGAAGATGGTTGCAGACTGAAGTTGTTCATGAATGGAGTCTATGAGTGGGAGAGGATATTTGTTCTTGACAGTGATTGCGTTCAAGCCCCTGTAATCAATGCAAGGTCTCAAAGAGTTGTCCTTCTTCTTAACAAAGAAGAAACCTGCTCCAACTGGTGATGTTGAGGGACGTATGATACCCGAGTCAAGGGAGTCCTTAATGTACTCTTTCATAGATTCCCTTTCAGGACCAGAAAGGTTGTATAAACGACTCGAAGGCAGTGGGGACCCAGGAAGGAGGTCGATGGAACAGTCGTAAGGACGATGAGGGGGCAAAGACAGAGCTTTTTGCTTACTGAACACAAAAGCCAAGTCGTGGTAAACAGGGGGAATACCGGTTGTGTCAACATCCTCCTCAGTGAAATTAGCCTTAGGAAGATCATAGACGGCAGCACGTAAACAGTGTTTCAAACAATAATCACTCCATCCCTCCACTCTCCCGAGCTCCCAGTTAATGTTTGGGTTGTGTTTCTTCAACCAGGGGTAGCCTAAAATCAATGGTGCGTTTGGTGACTCAATAACATAAAAATCAGTCATTTCATGGTGGTTTCCAGATATTAAATGCAAACCCACAGTTTTACATCTAATCCGTCCTACCACATCCCCAGTGACACCTGCTACAGATAAGGGGTTAACTGTTTGTGTGGGAATGGATAATTCCTTAACTAAATTCATACTAATCAAATTCTCCTCAGCACCAGAGTCTACCAGTGCAGTAACAGGGAGACGATCTTGAGAGGTTTGGAGTGTCATTTTTAATGTGAGTCGACAAGTGGCAGAAAGATTGGAAGCTCCCACCAGTATTTTTCTTCTTACTGGTGGGACCTTTCGTTTCCCAGCAACGGGCAGTTGCGCAGATAATGACCAGACTCTCCACAATAATTGCACAAATTCAGGCTCCTTCGTCTCTGTCTCTCTTCAGGAGATAGATGAGCCCGCCCCACCTGCATCGGTTCGGGTTCTGGTAGGGCACGCAGGCGAGTGGCTGGACCGATAGGTGTAGGAGATTCGGAAACAAAGTCTCTCTGGGGTTTGTAGTTCATTGGAGTGTGTCTGTAGGCGTTTCGCTCACCTGCCGCTGTCGTGAACCCGGAAGTGGGGAGCTTCTGGTAATTGTAGTTTCTCTCCCGGAAGCGTTCTCGAAGACGTTCGTCGATACAAACGGCGAGGTTTATGAGTTCATCCAGACTCCCTGGTTCATCACGGCAAGCGATTTGGTCCTTCACAATGTCCGACAAGGAATTCAAAAATGTACCTTGTAACGATAGTTCATTCCAACCGGTCTGGGCAGCGATGACGCGGAACTCGAGGGCGTGTTCCGCTACTGGTCGTCGACCCTGACGTAATCCCAGTAGTCGCTTTACGGCATTGGGTTGTTTCATCGGCCGGTCGAATATTCTGCAAAACTCTTGTAAAAAGACATCGTACGGGACAGAATCCAAATCGTGAGACAACAGGAAGGAATTGGCCCATCTCAATGCTTCACCCTTTAGCTGGCTAACGAGGTAAGTTATCTTTGAAATGCTGGTTGCGTATGTGTGGGGAGCCCCCTTAAATGCCAATTTACATTGAAGCAAAAATCCTCCACAACTCTCAGGATCACCAGAAAAGAACTCAGAAGGTTTTACCGCTATTGGTGGAGAGGTGAAATGATTCTCAGGGACGAAGGCGGCGGCGCCAGACTCCTGAGGAGCTGTAGGTGCATCCGAAGTCGAGAGCCTTTGGTTCAACGTGTACACCATGTTTCCCAGGTCTTGTACGCTGGCCTGAGCGGCTTGTTGCTGCAAAGAGAGACGTTCAAACATGTTTTCAAGTCTTTCCATTCGTTGTTCCTGTGAAGTGGATGACGCTTGCTCGCTCCTGATCTCGCTCTGGGTCTTATGTGGCTGGGGCATTCTGTAATGATTTCAGTAAACCCAGATGGTACGAGACCCGGAACGAGACAAGACTCCACAAGATAAAAAATTCAACAGTGTTTATTGTGCAGGTGACTATGTACAGGTGGTCCTCTGGAGCTCCTGGGAAACAAACAGGATGTCAGATGGGTTGAAACAAGAGAGGTCCTTTGAGTACTCGTACTGTTTTTTCCTCTTACAGGTTGGATGGTTTGGGTGGAGCGTGAGAGTGAATCCAAGTGAGTCCAGAGGAAGGTGAATCAGTCTCACAGAGGAATGGCAGTAGATCAGGCACGAGGACCAGGCACTGAACCCAAGGCGTACCAGAACAGGAAGGGATCCAAGAACACAGGAGAACTGGAGGCACAGAGAACGAGGTTAGTAACTTTTCTCAAAGAAACAAACAGGCTGGGAGCATAAATACCATAAGTAGCTCAATGCCCCAGCGAGGAGTGGAACTTGACTGCAGCCTTATATAGGTGAAGGTCTCATCAGGGAGATAGCCGGCAGCTGTGGTAATTGGCGGCCATCTTGGGTTGCAGCCAGTAGCACTCCCTACAAACATATGCACTACAATGTTAATATGAAGTTAACTGTAGTTTCGAGACATTTTAAAATGCTTCTGTTCAAAAACACATCCGACACTTGCGGGGGGGTGGGGGGGTAGCGGTGCGCCACAGCTCTTCTGAATAAGTGAAACTATAATGTAACACAGTTGTTTACACTAAAATTAAAAATATTTGACCATCCGACACTTGCGGGGGGGGGGGGGTAGCGGTGCGCCACAGCGCGACTGAGAGCAGAACTTCAATCTCCGAACGCGTGAAGTTCTTTTTACTTCTTGATTTTGAATGAATGGACACTTCCTGCTGTCAAAAGGCAGGAAACGTGGCCTTATATGGTGTTTTGAGGGGTGGGAATTATGTAAATGACCTCTCCGCGAGCACGCGCAGGTTGATAGAACAGGTGGGATTCATTAAATTTACGCAGCTCGTTTACACACTTTTCCTGTGGATAGAAGAGTTTGTTGAATCTGACGTGGCATGTTCGTACGAACGCTTCGTACGAACAAAAGTAGGAGAAATTTAGGATAAAAATACGAACATGTTCGTGCATGAGGATTGAATCTGAACAGATGACTACCTCTCTGGGCCTTTCCTCCACCACCCATTGTAATGCCAAAATTATTGCCAACATTTCCGCTGAAAAAATGGATAAATTATCTGTTGTTCTCCGTAAAAAAAATAATAATTTGTTTAGGAATATATACTGCTACTCCTGTTCTACCATTTTTCTCTTTAGATGCATCTGTATAAATTTTTGTCATATTTACATAGCATATGTCTAAATATTGCTGAACAATTTTATACAAACCTCCACAGGACTGTTCTACTTTTTTGGTTTCTAAATTTACTATTGGCATTTCAAACATCCATGGTGCAATTATTGATTTATTTACAGTTTTACATTCTTGATGCTTGTGGGAGTCCGGTGTTTTCTGCAGCTTCTGGAGATCCAAGATGGCGTCCAATCCGGCACACCTGCAGCCCATTAACCTGATGAACACCAGGAGAATAAAAGTCATAAAAGAGAAATGTTTCAAACTGGACCTATTCAGAACTTTGCCTTCAAAGGTATGAATGGTGGAATTTCATTTAATGTTTTTATTTAATTCACTGAATTTATTATAAATTTTTGGCATTGTACATATTCATATTTAGCCAAATTAATGTATTTTTACATTTCTAATCCAGGTATGTAATTGTTTGCAAATGTTCTTTCAGATATTTGCTTCATGCTGTAATGTTGGAGGTTGATATTTACAAGGGAGGTACAAGTGATCCCTTTTACAGGCTGCATCTTTAAAATGTAACCATTATCTTATACCTGCTTCTTTCTTTTCAGGTCACGGGTGTTACTCGTACACCAGCAGTCTCATGCCGAAGTGTTCTTGGGCAAGACACTGAACCCCTCGTGGCCTCCGATGTGTGTCCCATCGGTGCATGAATGGGATTTAAAGGTCTGATTAGTCTCTTTAGAATGATTTGCTCAATTAGCTTTAGATAGAGTGCTGTATAAATGGATAAATGAGGCACAGATTGTCTTGTAAAGGGCTTTGAGTATCTTGATAAGATAGTACTGTAAGGTGCTATAGAAGTACAGTCCATTTATCGTGTCCAGCTGTTGCTGTGTGAGAGGTGGGGGACACCCTGGACAGGTTGCAAGTCGGTCACAGGGCCACATTTGACCCTTTTCTATACCTCTTACCTCTTTTCCACCGCTCGGCTCGGCTCGGGTTGGATCGGCTCAGGTCGGCTCAGTTCGGGTCGGGTCACATCTATGTTCTGTTTCCACAGCTTTTTTGTACCCCTTCTGTGGGCGGGGTCCAGAATCCTACTCGTCTTACCACATGGTGGCAGTAGTGTTCCTCAAGCTATTTACTACAGTACTAGCCACCACTAGAAGAAGAACACAATAAAGACTTTGTATCACATATTATCAATTCTATCAAAAACCACATAGCTGATATTTTTCAAAAAAATCTAGTGTGATCACAACATGTTCATATACGAAATGTATCCTGTTGGAGTTATTTGAAATAAAATTCAATGTTTTATAGACATAAATGTGTCAACCTACGTCCATTATTTTCTACTTTGTATCACATATTATCAATTCTATCAAAAACCACATAGCTGATATTTTTCAAAAAAATCTAGTGTGATCACAACATGTTCATATACGAAATGTATCCTGTTGGAGTTATTTGAAATAAAATTCAATGTTTTATAGACATAAATGTGTCAACCTACGTCCATTATTTTCTACTTTGTATCACATATTATCAATTCTATCAAAAACCACAAAGCTGATATTTTTCAAAAAAATCTAGTGTGATCACAACATGTTCATATACGAAATGTATCCTGTTGGAGTTATTTGAAATAAAATTCAATGTTTTATAGACATAAATGTGTCAACCTACGTCCATTATTTTCTACTTTGTATCACATATTATCAATTCTATCAAAAACCACATAGCTGATATTTTTCAAAAAAATCTAGTGTGATCACAACATGTTCATATACGAAATGTATCCTGTTGGAGTTATTTGAAATAAAATTCAATGTTTTATAGACATAAATGTGTCAACCTACGTCCATTATTTTCTACTTTGTATCACATATTATCAATTCTATCAAAAACCACAAAGCTGATATTTTTCAAAAAAATCTAGTGTGATCACAACATGTTCATATACGAAATGTATCCTGTTGGAGTTATTTGAAATAAAATTCAATGTTTTATAGACATAAATGTGTCAACCTACGTCCATTATTTTCTACTTTGTATCACATATTATCAATTCTATCAAAAACCACAAAGCTGATATTTTTCAAAAAAATCTAGTGTGATCACAACATGTTCATATACGAAATGTATCCTGTTGGAGTTATTTGAAATAAAATTCGAATTTTTATAATTTATTTTCGTTGTGCAAACACAGGTTTTGGAAAAAGTCAAAGCGAAACTACTTTAAATGCAGCACATTTGACCATACGTGACAATATTAAAGCGTGGTTAAGCTCAGGAGCCCTCGTACTATTAAAGTCAGCTATGAAATATATTTTATATCTGTTCATTGAGCTACATTTAAAGACATAAAGCCGCCCGCGCGCCGCGTGTTGCTCGTGGCGAACCTATTTTTTTAAAATCCTGCAGTTTTGAGCAGTACGTGATTTTATTAAGGACACGTTCAGCTGAAGACCCATCTTTGCTATAAATTTAAAAAATAATAATTGTTTTTACCGTGTTTATCATGTAAAAGTCCTGCAGTGATCGCGTCCCTCGCTTCCGTAAAAACAGCTCTCGTCTCCTCCTTCCTACTTCCGGAGCGGGTGAGCTCGCTTCAGTACCCCTCTGAAACCAGCCCGAAAATCTCAGGAAATCTCGCGCGGCTCCGCTCGGAATATCCGGTGGAAAAGGATGAAAGGGGGTCTCTGCAACGCACATATGACGTAACATCCGACCCGAGCCGACCGGTGGAAAAGGGGCATAAGTACTGGTACAGCATGGTTTGACTGGACTCGGTACATTGTGATTCCATTGCCCCTTTCAGTACCGGTTTCAGTGGGCAGGGTTCAAATTGACGTCACGCGCCTCATCAGCTGGTGGTAGTAAGACCTTGAGACAGGTTTCAGTACAGGGTGAGAATTTATTTTGAAGTTTCTGGTAAATTAAAAAGAATGCAGATTAATAAAATGACAACTTTTAATGAACTTTAGTTCATCATTAAATCTCTGACGAAGCAGATTCTACAAAAGCATCCATATTTTGGGGGAGTGGTGGCGCAGAGGCTAGAGACAGTGGGCCCGTGATCGGAAGATCACCAATTCAAGCCCCGTTACCGACAACATAAAAATATGTGGGTGGAAAACGTAGAAACACCCACACCTGCCTCCACCCTCACTCTCCCCACCCTGGGCCCCTGAGCAAGGACCCCCAACCCCCACCATCCGCCCCTCCCCCCAAACAGGTCTCCCTTGAAAATGAGTCCTCGTGGCTCAATGAGACTACCTGGATAAATAAAGGGTACATTTTTTTTTTAAAATTTAATGTTTTCTTCATCATTTGATGTATTTGCACTCATATCTTCTTTTATTGGTCAATTTAGATATGTGGTTTTGTTTCTTGTTCACATATACAGGTATTTATTTAATTTTGATTTAGTTTAATTCTTGTTTTGTGATTCACACATCTGTGGGTTAGAATAAAGTTGAACTAAAGGCTGTATTTCTTCTTTAAATAAACATATTTGAGGGAAATATTCCTGAGAGATCCAATAATTTTGTGTCTTTTTATGATTTTTCAGCTGAGTTAACTTTAACAGATTATTTAATAAAGTCATTAAAGTGACAACAGGATTTCATGACAAAGCTGGCACTGTTTATTTTATTTTTTGATCTCTGATGAAAAAAATTATTTTTTATACATAAAATGTGTTTAGTTTGGTACTATCTAATAAACTGCTCAGGGGGCCACAGTTACTGGCCAAGAGCTCATGGACCAGGCATCCGGCAGTTATTCTCATTAAGCAAGTTTGCTTTATGATTTAAACTCAAGATTGTATGTAAAAATGAACTGGTGGGCTGAACTGAGCACACTCATGGGCCTGATTTGGCCCCCGGGCTACCAGTTGAATAGCCCTGGTCATGTGTACATTCTCTAACCTTGTCAAATTTGATTGGTTTTCACACCTACAGTACTACATTTTTTATGTAAAGCCTCATAGTTCCTTCAAAGTACTGTCTGTATTTGTAAAGTTGTTAAAGGTTCACTATGTAGTTTCTGCAGTACCCTGGGACTTAGAAAAATTTCCAGCAGGTGAAAGCATTCTGCTCCCTCCCCTCAGAGCCATATATGACTCTGAGGGGGAGCCAGACAGTCTGTTCTCTGTTGGACTTGAGTTCTGCAGCTCCGCCCCCTGCTGTGTGTCCGCTCGGAGCGCTTCAATATTCTGTGATTATATGTTAATAAAACATTTTAAAAATATAATAAAACCATAGAGCATTTGTCCAACAACACAAAAACCATCAGAAATCATCAGAGCTTCACAAAGCAACGTTGGACATGATTTAATTCGCTCGTGATTTCCTCTTTCTGTCAGTGCAGGTCTGGAATGCTCCGCCCCCACTACATGTCCTGTCTGCGCTGCGAAGTTCTGTGAATTATATGTTAATAAAACGTTTTAAAAATATTATAAAACCATGAATCACTGGTCCTACAACACAAAAACCAGCAGAAATCAGCAGAGGTTCACGAAGCAACGTTGGACATGTTTTAATTCGCTCGTGACTTCCTCTTCCTGTCAGTGCAGGTCTGGTATATCTGGAATGCTCCGCCCCCACTCCATGTCCTGTCTCTGCGCTCCGAAGTTCTGTGTTTATATGATAATATAACGGTTTAAAAAATATAATAAAACCATGAATCACTCGTCCAACAACACAAAGACCCTGCAATCAGCAGAGCTTCACCAGCCACTTTGGACATGATTTAATTCGCTCGTGAGTCGTGACAAATCAATTTCCTCATTCCTGTGAGTGGAGGCCGCGATCACTTGACTTTTGGCAAAAAAACAAAATAAAAGTCCAGCTCTGGGATGAAGAAGGGATATTTAATACATTTGTGTCACATACAAAACAGTCCTGCATCGCTTTGCAATCCTTTGAATGAGAACGAGCCAGCTGCGGCTGGGACAGGCGGGGGCGTGGGTTGGGGCGTGACAAACAACTCTGTTTTTATTGGCTGGTCATTGTCCGGGTCACTCTGTGTTTTTAGTGTTTTTATAAATGCTGATAGAGAAGCAAGGGGACTATAGTTTTTTTCAGAGATTACTTTGTCTAACATCAGTTTGTCAGTAGATAGTGACAGAGTGAAGAAATATGTTAAAAATATATTGTTTGAAAAGTTACAGACTACATTACAAAGTTAATAGTTCAGCTTTAATGTTTTGGCTCCATTATGATGTTTGCCTGAAAATTGACAAACCAACAATGTGAACTCATATCATGCAAAATGTTTGTAGCTGCACCAAATACACTGTGAACTTCTGTTGTTCAGTGTATTAACATTCTTGATCATATCACTACACGAGACTCATAAAATAAATATGAACCACTATTTACCAAAATTTTCTCTGTGATTTGTATTCCTAGTTATTAAACATAATCAGCTCTGACTAACGCTTTCATATTATTTCCCTGAGCACTACTGAAATGACTTTATAGCATGCAAAGACACATAATCAAGAGACAAGCATGCAGTTAAAAGAGAAATGCTGAGGATGTCAATCCTTTGAGTTTCCTTTGTGTCATGTGAAAGTCTGCAAGAAAGAGTGTAAAGAATGCCAAGCATGTTGCTGGTATGGGAAGACCCTGACGCCAGACTGAGCGTCGGTCCCCTCTGTTGATTTGCGCATGAGAGAAACAGACGGAGGGATGGGAATGAAAAGTGAAGGACAGAGACAGGCCGAACAAAAAGGATGATGAAAGGAGGGGAAAAACTGAAAGTGAAGCAGTGAGATGGAACAACGTGGGGAACACAGGTGCCTGAAGGTTTTTCTGGAGACAGAGCAGGCGTGGTGGGGGCTGTGGGAGGGGTGGACAGAGCAGACCCCTGCTGAGTGTCCGTCTCGGCTTCCTCTGTGCTCGCCATGAGCAGAGAGACAGAGGAGCACACAATGCCAAAACATCCTCCTTTATTTCCTGAGCAATCCTTTCCCTCAAATAGCTGAACACACTCCTCATCCATACCTGATATATAAGCAGCCGAACACACACTCTTGCGGAGTCTCATCTTCCTTTCCCGTCTCAGTGCTTTCATTCCACCCACTCACGCTCATTTTTGTCCATTTTCACTTCAAAGCTTCCCCATTATCTGCCATCTCTGAGGGCAATTAGGAACGGGGTCACTTTGAACGGCAGGCACTGCATTATAACTGTTCATCCCCTGTCATGAGGGCTTTTGTTGGAGCTGCCCACTTTGATGGAGAAGATTCTGGGGCCCTGGCAACCCCCAAGTCCAGTCACCCTCCCTCCTCCCAGTGCAGTGTTTTGACTGGTAAACTTTGGAGTAAAATGGTGTGTAATTAAGTGGCAGTCAAAGCAGATCCTGTTTAGGTGTGTGACAAGCCTGGCGGGGTTCAGAAGGCAGAGGAAGGAGTTGGGGGGAGTGGGGTCCTAAAGCTTTTAAAGGACTCCAAGGAGAGCACTTCTCTGATGAATAGCAGAAACACAATAACTGGGCTATGAAGCACGGAGCAAAAATAATAATAAAAATGCTTTTTAACAAATATTTTCTTGGGGCCAGTTTACACGGCGCGTATTTTGAGTGAAACCGCTCCTTTCTCTCTGCGTCTTTGCTTATCGTTGACACGAGTCCACTAGCCCCCCTCTTTAAATCCGATGCTTTCTTGATCCACTGCTCAGGGTGGAGGTTTTTCGCTGACCCCCTGTTGATAATGTAAACATCTCCCGCTGATCTTTTGTATGAACACATGCGCGCAGCACGCACGCGCGGCCAGCCGGAATTTCTAATGGCGGTGGACTGGACACACAACTTTCTGAACTACAGCTGATGGAATATATTTTGAGTCTCATATTTAATTAATCTACACCGGAATTACCTGCATCTGTGTTGGAAGAGAGACAGCTGGATCCAGTTGTCGCTGTTAACGAGGCAGGCGGATATTACACACGTCAAGCTGCACTATAACATACTAAATGTGCTATATAATAACAGTTTAACAATAATAAACAGTATTTATGTTAGCGTGGGAGATATATAATGCTAGAACCTTCAGTTTATTTTATAGATATACTTTTTATACTTTTTATACTACTATGAAAAAACTCAGGACAGTATTACACTTTTATTATTTCATTTTATGCTTATGTTCATTGGGTGTTTGGTGTTTCAGTGTTGGTGTAAATTTTCATACTTTTATACTACTATGAAAAAACTCAGGACAGTGTTACACTTTTACTATTTTATGCTTATGTTTATTAAATGTTTTAGTGTTTAGTGTTTAGATGGTTACTGTTGCACCGAGGGACTGAGAGAAACGCAATTTCAATCCTGTGTATGTCCTGTACATATTGCAGTTCTGACAATAAAGTTGACTTTGACATAAATTTATCTTAGCTAAATTAATCTATCTGGACTCATTACGTCATGCCTAACATGCTGCATGTTGAAAATGAAGACACCAGGTTGATTTTTAATTTATTTATTTATTCAACACCACAAACTGTACATCACAAACACTGAGAATGAAATTGAACACTTTTAAAAACACGTTAACCAAACTTTAATGAACTGGACTCTGTTGTTTTCATCCTGGACCTGGTGGACACTGGACCCACATCCGAACCGGTCCGCTTCGTGGAACGACAGCTTCAACCTCGCAGGAAAAAAAATAAAAATAAAACCTCAGTTGGTTGTTCTGTGATCGAAGTAAACACAAGGAAAAATTATTAAGAACATTGTTTACCTAGTAGCGCTGCTGTAAATCAGCTGATTCTCACGGAGTAAAGTCCGACATCGTCACTCGGTTCTGGTCCGCTCAGCATCTGGTGTGGAGCTTGATAGATGAAGAGGTCCCACTTGGTGTCAAATCTGTCGACTCTTAACCAAAATCCAGCTTTTACTAGGGCTGCCAACACTCACGCAATGACCGTGAGACACACGCATTTGAGGGGTTTCACACACTCTCACGCCGCATTCACATTTCTCACGCTGAGAACTGACAAACGTCAAAATCTCAACTCCGTTCCACTTCCGTATTGGGAAAATACGTGAATCCGCTCCACGTTTTCACCACAACCCTTGGTGTTCTGCACGAGAACATCCACGTTGTTATCCAGTCCGTATTTTTGCTCCAACCACCCATCTACCTGTAAACAGTTTGCAGACAGTTTGCACGAAGCAGAAAGTTACTGACGAAGCAGGCGGTGTGTGCGCTCTGACTCTTCCCAAATTGAAGAAAAAGAAAGGAAAGGTGAGTGGTTAAATTACATTAATATCAAACATGTTAGAAAGTAAAGAAAAACAAGATGGATGCAGCAGAGAAACTAGGGAAATAAAGTGCAGGATTATAGCCAAACGTGCTAATGTCTGCCTAGCAGCACCAAGAGCAGGTCAGATTGAATTGAAAATTAAGAATAAACACAAGTAAATAATGGTATCTTGTTAACTGAGTACATAGCCTGTATAAATAAAGGTTGAATGAATTTATTAAACCAACATGACCATTAACCATTTCAATTCTTTAAAGGCTCAGTATGAAGCTTTTTAACACGCTGGCACTTAGAAATATTTTGAACAGAGACACGTTTCTGGTCCCTCCTCACTCAGAGCCATATATGACTTAGCTCCACCTCACTCGCGCAGCAGCCTGGAATGCTCCGCCTCCTCTACATGTCCCGTTTCTGCGCTGCAATGTTCTGTGATTATGTGTTAATAAAACCTTCTAAAAAATTAAATAAAAACATGGACCACTGGTCCAGCAAAACAAAAACACCCTGAAACCTGCAGAGCTTCACACAGCCACGTTGGACATGATTTAATTCGCTCGTGACAAATTGATCCACTTCCTCATATCTGTCAGTGCAGGTCTGGAGGGGAGGAAGCGATCACTTGACTTTTGGCAAAAAAAAAAACAATAAAAGTTCAGAGCAGGGATGAAGAAGGGATATTTAATACATTTGTGTCACATACAAAACAGTTTTGCATCGCTTTGAAATTATTTCAACAAGAACCTGCGCGGCCGCTGCAGGCTCACTGCGGGGCTCGCTGCGGGCTGACAGGCGGGGGCGTGGGTTGGGGGGGGCGTGGGTTAGGGGGTGAAAAGTAAGAAGCTCTGTTTTTATTGGCTGGTAGTAAACTCTGTTTTTATTGGCTGGTTAACCGCGGGGCGCTCTTGGCTTTTTATAAATGCTTTTATTACCACCGGGAGATGCCAGAGGACTATAGTTTTTTTGAGAGATTACATGTCAAAGATCAATGTATCAGGAGATAAGGGCAGAGTGAAGAAATATGTTTAAAAAATAAACTACATACCCCAGCTTTAAAGGATTCTAAAATGTCTAAAATTTGCGAATGCTGGGAGTTTGTACAGCACATTTTACCCACTGTCTTACAATTTTAAATGTCTGTGTTGCAGATGGTAAAATTCATTCGCAAGCTGTGTGCGAAGAATTCATGCTGCCAACAGCACTGCAGGGCTGTGAACAGGCTCGTGACTTTCCCTTTAAAGAAAAGGCAAACCCTTTACCAGGTAAGTGTTAGAAAATCATTCATGATTATTTTTGATACCTAATATTACAAGTGAGTATGGGGGAACCCAATATGGTGCTCACCTCCTGATGAGAAACCTGCTAAGTTTTATTAATTTTATTAAGAATGACTTTCCCACAGACCAAATTGGTATTGGTAACTCTAAATTGTCCCTAGGTGTCAAAGTCAAAAGTCAAAGTCAACTTTATTGTCAGAACTGCAATATGTACAGGACATACACAGGACCGAAATTGCGTTTCTCTCAGTCCCTCGGTGCAACAGTAACCATCTAAACACTAAACACTAAAACATTTAATAAACATAAGCATAAAATAGTAAAAAAGTGTAACACTGTCCTGAGTTTTTTCATAATAGTATAAAAGTATGAAAATTTACACCAACACTGAAACACCAAACACCCCTAAAACACCAAACACCCAATGAACATAAGCATAAAATGAAATAATAAAAGTGTAATACTGTCCTGAGTTTTTGCATAGTAGTATAAAAAGTATAAAACGTATATCTATAAAATAAACTGAAGTTTCTAGCGTTGACATTTGCAAAGAGTGGCACAGCAGCATATAAGTTAATGTACACAGTACATGTATGAGGTAGTTGATGTATGAGTGAGAGAGTGAATGGTTGTTTGTCTCGTTTGTCTCTATATGTGGCCCTGTGATGGACTTGCGACCGGTCCAGGGTGCACCCTGCCCCATGCACTGTGATTGCTGGATATGGGCACCGGCGACCCCGTGACCCAAAATGGAAGAAACGGCTAAAGATGATGGATGGATGGATGGATGGATGGACTTTCCCAGTAGCCCAACAGCACATGACTTCTTGTCCAATACATGTATGTCTCTCTGATCATAAGCATAACACAGTATTTATGTTAGCTCTATTTGTTTGGCAGGAAGAAAGCTGAACATTGGCTTCACCACCAGGGCTAAGCTGAACAAGTTGCTATGATGGAGAATATGGAAAGATAAGGTAAAGCTTATTTTTTAATACCAAGAACACAGTAGAAATAGCCTTTCAATTATTACTGATACCTCTTTAGAAAACGTCACTTGGGAGCATATTTTCATTGTATTCTTGGTTCATTTGTCACAGTTGACAGGAGTACTCAGATTTCCAAGGCTTGCTGCACCTCAAAGCTGGTCCTCGTCCTCCCACATTCAAATGCAGATGCAGAGAGGGTTTTTTCGGTGGTGGGCCTCAACAAAACAAAGACTAGGAATAGCTTGGCACTAGATGGTACCCTCTCCTCCATCATGGCTATAAAGATGGCTGATTTGGAGCCATGCTTCAAGTGGGAACCGTCATCTACAATCATCAAGGCCTCTAAGAAGGCCACAGGCCTGTACAATCAATCACACAAACTATGAGACTTGAGGAATTCCAGCTGTTCCTAGCTTTTTGTGTGAACACACAGTTCAAAACACTTAAAATTCAATTGTTTACAACTCTTCTTACCATTTAGGCACTGCATTTATATGTTTTGTTGCTGTTTTGCTGTTGATATGTACATTTTCTGCTAAACCCACTGGAAAATGAAGAATGGGCCTAATGCACGAACATGTTCGTATTTTTTTCCTAAATTTCTCCTACTTTTGTTCGTACGAAGCGTTCGTACGAACATGCCACGTCAGATTCAACAAACTCTTCTATCCTCAGGAAAAGTGTGTAAATGGCTGCGCAAATATGATGAATCCCACCTGTTCTATTCACCTGCGCGTGCACGCGGAGAGGTTATTTACATAATTCCCACCCCTCAAAACACCATATAAGGCTACGTTTCCTGCCTCAGAGGCAAAACGTGTTCGTTCATAAAATGACAGCGAAAAGTAAAAAGAAGAACTCTACCGGTGCAGAGATTGAAGTTCTGCTCTCTGAGGTCAAGAAAAGAAAATCTGTCCTTATTAGCAGCGTCACTCATGGGAGTAAATGACCAACTAAAGCCAAAGAATGTTTGTTCATAAGAAATGTGGCCCTTAAAATATACATGTGTCCTGGTGGCCCACTGGGTAAAGCATTGCACCACTTATCAAGACCTTGTGGGTTCGAGTCCCACGAGGTATGACTATTTTTTCCCCCCCTTCTTTCTTTAGATTATTTATTCATTCCAGATTTAAAAGACTTTATGCTTCATTTCCTGTTGTATTGTAAATAGTTTTCTTGTGTTTTTAAAATCTGGAATGAATTAAAAGGAGAAAAAAAAACGTTGTCCCATGTGGGACTCGACCCCATAAGGTTCGGAACTGCGACGCAACGTTCTACTCATTGCGCCAAAGCTGGGGAACAATAGTCTGTTTAGGGGGGGGGGAAGAAAAGAGGGAAGGGGGAAGAAGAAGGGGAAGAAAGGGGGGAAGAAAGAGGAAAGTCGTGGGTTCGATTCCAGCAGTCGCCATGTCATTTTTTTTGGAAAAAATTTCCCACAAAAAAAATTTCCCACAAAAATTTCCACATTTGGGTTTTTTGTATCTTGAAAATTTTTTAAATGCTTTTTTTGTACAAATAGTGTACCATAGTACCCCGGTACTCTAATTTAAAACACAACACTTTTTATTTGTCATAAAAGGCTTTCTTTTTAAAACTTTATTGATGAATTGCTTAATTAATTTAGCTTTTTCATTCTACTAATATATTCATATTAATGTGTTAAATTATACTGTATACTATATACTTGATACAGTATATTTTAATGTCCTTAATCATACCCAGTGCTTATTTTAATTTTTCACTGCAAAACAATGACTGAAACTAAAATATTCTTTTACAGTGTCTTTCCTAAAGTACTTTTTGAGTGAAGTGAATGATGTGTTGTTTCTAGTGTATGCTTAAAATTATTACCAATAATTCAGAATTAGCAGCAGCTAATATTTACTCACAGTAAAAGACCGGAGACCTTATCGGTTTCAAAGAACCAAATATTTATTCATCAACAATTAAGATAGTGAATTAAACATTTTTAGTTAGTCCAAAAACATTGTAGCATTTAGTTGCAACACCTTTCCACTGAAGTCTCCCATTTATTTTTCTTAAACCAAGAAATTTGTGGTTTGCTGAAGGAATTAAATCCTTTTATTTTATGGTTTGTAGAATTATTTGGTGTACATAATGACAATAAGAATAAATATCTGTATTATCAACCCAAAACAAAATAAATAACACTCTGTGAACTAAATAAAAACTATATACAATGAAACAGTTTGTGAAGTTATTTAAAATAAAGAAAATGTTTATGTTTTCTTTTTAATTTGTTCAAGCCACTGCTCTTTAGTGAGACTTTCATTAGAGGGACAGTGCATTTGCCCTCTATATTGGCTGTGTCCTGTTTCAGCAATTCTAAACTGCCCGCATTTTTTGCACGTAGTGTGCAAAACTCTGCGTGTCAGTTTTCGGGGTGCTCTCTGAGGATGAGTGGGCTGCTCTGGGAGCTGGAGCAGGGGCCAGAGGATGAGTGGAGGTTGCTCTGGGAGCTGGAGCAGGGGCCAGAGGAGGGCTCAGAACAGGAGCCGCAGCAGGAGCAGGTGGATGAGTGGCAAAGAAGGTGGAAACACTTGCTTCACACTTTCCACCCCAGGGGTAAATTCCTGCCTCTTTTTGGGGACCTAAACTTCCCAGTGTTCAGTTTATCTTGGCGCCGAGCAGCAAATACCACCCTCTGCTTGTCCAACTCCAGCAGGTTCTGCCATAAAGCAACAATGCTGCTCACCTAAACAGGGAAATAACACAGTTGAACACGAGAACACAACAATGTTCAAGTGATTTGAGGAGTATGCATATATGCAGCAAGCTACAACACACGTTACTGACCTCGTGGTTGCTCAGCACCTGAGATGTTTTGTTCCTCAGCTCCACCAGATACTCAGCCATGCTGTCCACTTTGTCCAGGCCTGGAACGCTTGACTCATCTAAACCCTAAGAAAACAACCAACAACATATTAGTTAAATAACATTTTGTTGATGTTGTCTTTTATTTATCTACCGGTACTATTCTACAGTTTACTATGTATTCACACCTCTGAGATATGGCCAGCTATGGAAGGATGAGGGAGCAGGATGGGTGGAGGCGTCAAGCTGTGAGGTCACAGAGAAAAGGGCATCATCTTGAAGTCCTGATACCAGTAAGTTCAGAGCCTCCTCATCCACGAAGCCTTCATCTTCCTCTCCTTCACTTCCATCCACATCTTCCAGAAGATCTTCAGTCTCTTTCGAGTCAGGCTGTGGTTTAGAGGCTTGCCCGTCTGACTTAACAGGCAGTCAACACCCAGCAGCTCACCTATGGAAAAATAAAACAAACACAGATAGCAAAACAGTTCTTTACTCTTTATACATATTAGTGACTCAGACATTTTGAAATCTGCATAAATATGCCTCTTTAAAGAAGACAGAGAACTCCATGACATTAATGTATACATACTGCTGTACTCACAGAGGAAACTGTCTCGCAGGTGTGTGCCGGAGTCCAGGAAGATGGAGCAAAGCAAGGGCTCCTCACAGCAGATGAAGAGGGACTCCTCTCAGAGGATGGAGAGGGACTCTGGCTCCTCACAGCAGATGAAGAGGGACTCCCCTCAGAGGATGGAGAGGGACTCTGGCTCCTCACAGCAGATGAAGAGGGACTCCCCTCAGAGGATGGAGAGGGACTCTGGCTCCTCACAGCAGATGAAGAGGGACTCCCCTCAGAGGATGGAGAGGGACTCTGGCTCCTCACAGCAGATGAAGAGGGACTCCCCTCAGAGGATGGAGAGGGACTCTGGCTCCTCACAGCAGATGAAGAGGGACTCCCCTCAGAGGATGAGAGAGACTCTGGCTCCTCACAGCAGATGAAGAGGGACTCCTCTCAGAGGATGAAGAGGGACTCTGACTCCTTGGGATAAAGCAACCAAAGCCATTCTGACGCCAAGAGAGGCCCTCTTGAGAGGGCATCTGCTCCATAATTTAGCTCACCAGGGACACAAGTCGACCTAAGTGATTCTTGGAGCACACCACGTGAGCATCCTCGGCGTCAGTCCGAGAAGGGCCCGAGATCTTGTCCCTCCCTCTCTGTTGATGAAGGACACTGTGGTCCTGTTATCTGATTTCACTAGGATATGCTGTCCAGCAATCAGACCTTTACTGAAGAAGTATTTTAATGACAGGAATACAGCCAGCAACTCCAGGAAGTTGATATGTAATCTCGCTTCCCACTCATTCCAAAGGCAGCGGGCGTTCTGATTTCTGCAGATCGCCCCCCATCCTGTTTTAGAGGCGTCCGTTGTGATTATTACACGAGACGACACCCTTCCCAATGAAACCCCTTCCGTGAAAACGGACAAGTCTCTCCAAGATTCCAGGGCCCTCAGGCACTCTGAATCTATCCTAACCTTTCCTGCTTGATTAGTCTGGGCAGGTTGCGTCTCTTGGTTTAGCCATACTTGTATGGCCCGCATTTTCAGTAAATGCGTGTGGCACATAGGGAATGGCTGCCGCCAAGAGGCCTAAAAGTCGCTGGCAGGTCTTCACAGGGACCCGATGGTCTAGTTTAAATCTTTCTAGGCAACGGCAAATGGAGGAAACCCGTTCCTTCGAGAGCCATGCTCTGTACCGGACAGTGTCGATCTATACTCCCAGAAATACGGTAACCCGTGATGGAGTTAGATCACTTTTTTGTAGGTTTATGACAAAACTGAGAGACTCCAGGTGAGAGATCACCCTATAGGAGTGTGACTAGGCCTGCATTCTGCTTCCAGCCAGAATCAGCAGGTCATCCAAGTAACTCATGACCCTGAGTCCTTGATTCCTAAGGGGGGTCAGGGCCGCATCTAAACATTTAGTAAATGTATGAGGAGCAGTCTTTAAACCGAAGGGTAAGGCTTTGAATTCATAAGCTTTCCCTTCGAACGCAAAGCAGAGGAACTTCCTGTGTTTCCTCCACACCCCTATGTGGAAATAGGCATCTTTTAAATCCACTGTACATGCGTAGTCTCCTGGTCTCACAGACTGGAGAACTTACCGCAGTGTAAGCATCTTGAACTTGAAAGTTTTAATTCTTTTGTTGAGAGCCCTGAGATCCAGAATCTGTCTCAGGGAATGATCCTTTTTGGGCACCAGGAAGTACTTGCTGTAGTGGCCAGAGCGTAGTTTGTGTCCTAAGACCAAAATAATCACTCCCTTTTGCAGCATCGTCGAAACTTCCTCCCTCAGCACGTGTGCACGTGTAGGGTTGATCTTAGATTGCAGCACCCCTATGAAGTGGGGCGGTCTTTTTGTGAACTGCAACCTGAGCCCGTGACATATTGTTGTCATGACCCAATTATTTGGTAGACACGCCTTCCAGGCCTGCACGTGCGCGCTGAACCTGGACGGCATGTTGAATTGCTGCTCGTCGTGTTTTTTGCGCTGGAGGGGTGGCCTTTGACCCCTCTCGCGCTCTTTCGAGCAGACTGGTCGGCCCAACAGAAGATATCACGAGATCTGACCGTATCTGGCAGAGCTCGTGTATCCTTCCGTGGTTCATAGTTTGACCACATGGTTTGTGTTTTATAAAAATGGGACTCGAGTCAAAAACCAGGGCAGTCTATGCTTTGGTACTTTTATTTTTGTACATGCCTGAAACAGTGATTGTTTTGTTTACACATACAGTATGCGAGTCATGTTTAGTGCGCGTGCACATGTCACCAGCTCCTCGTAGTATTTTACAAGGAGAGACTGGGCTCAAAAAGTTAGGTTCCCGTACCACGTGGGCGGGCAAACCTGTAAAATTATCAGTTCGTCCTGCTTCATCAGGTCCGAATCTGCTTTCCACACGGGGTCACTGAAGAGGCCCTCGGCCGGTACTGGAAATTTTCACTGCCACCAGCGGGTCTCTTCCATGGAAGGCCATGCATGTCTTTCTTTAGGGGTGCAAAGCTTTTCCTCGGCAACCCCTCTCGGAGGGTTTCTGCCTGTTTGCGCCTTTGTTCCAGCCTGGCCTGGACATGTTCCAGGGCTCTCCCGAAGAGTCCCGTCTACTCGATCGGGTGCTGGAGGAAAGTGGACCTCTGGTTTTCCGGGAGGTCCGACAATGTTAGCCAAAGATGGCGCTGGGCGACAACTATTTCCACCATTTCTTTGCCTTGGGAAATGGCTATTGTCCCCATCATGCGGAGCACGATGTCAGAGGCACGGCGGACCTCCTCCATGGACTCCGTTGCGGCTTGCTCGTCTTTTGTTACCTGGATATCCTGCAGTTTTTCTGCCAGGTACGCCTGCACCATGGTCGACGCGTTCATAGCGCGAGCGGCGAGGCCCTGAGCGCTGTAGCACTTCTCAAGTTGTTTCTCCGAAGCGCGGCAGGCCCTGCTGGGTAGCGCTGGTTTTGTCCCCGTGGCTACGGGAGCCAGGTGAGCCGCCAGAGTTTCCTCTATCGGGAGTGCACTGGCGAGGCCCACTGTCTCCATTCCCGTGACATCCAGGAGTCGGGACAATGGCAGTGTGATGGAAGCTCCGGGTTCCGCCCATGAGCGTTTGAGCTCCATGAGGAAGTCCAATTGGCATTTTTTGCGACGTTGTCGGCTGTTTCGCATAGAAGTAGTTTCCCGCCAGCCTTGTAGCCTGTTGGCGAGGTGTGGGGTCTGGCCACGCGACCTGCAGGGCATCCGCTGCCCTATGGCACAGGTCGAACAGAGCAGGGACCGACAAGTCCGGTTCCGGTAGGATTTGCGCCAGGTTCAAAGTCAAAGTCAAAGTCAAAGTCAACTTTATTGTCAGATCTGCAATATGTACTGTACAGGACATACACAGGACCGAAATTGCGTTTCTCTCAGTCCCTCGGTGCAACAGTAAACATCTAAACATTGAAACACTGAAACATATAATAATAGACATAAGCATAAAATAGTAAAACTAACACTGTCCTGAGTTTTTTTTTTTTTTGCATAGCGGTGCAAGAGCATGAAAATCCACACCAACTCTAAAACTAAAACATTAAACATTTAATGAACATAATACTGTCCTGAGTTTTTGCATACTAGCACAAAAAAAGAGTATAAAAAGTATAACTAAAATAAACTAAAGGTTTCTAGCATTGACATTTGCAAAGTGGCAAAGCAGCGTATGAGTCAATGTACACAGTATATGTATGAGGTAGTAGTTGATGTTGTTATAGAGGCAAAAAGTGGCATATGCAGTAAGGCACATTGGGCATCCCTAAATAAGACCGTTCAGAGCACACTGTATATGTACCAGCAGTGGTGTAGATATTAGAGTAGTGTAAATAAATGTAAACAGTAGTAATTACATGTAAGCAGTAGTAATAAAAGTAAACAGTATTAATAAATGTAAACAGAGAATGTAAACAGTATTATGATTATAGGCAGTGATGTAATACAGACATTAGTGCAAGTATGAGAAGTAGTGCAAACTGTATGAGCACATGACCGAGAGTTTAGTGAAAAACTTTGTGTTGAGTGATAATGTGTGAGAAAGTTTTAGTGTTAAGGCAGTTCAAATGGGAGGGGGGGCAGAGCAGGCAGAGTGTTTAGCATTCTGACTGCCTGATGAACAGAGCTGTCTCTCAGTCTGCTGGTTCGAGCCTGGAGACTCCTCAGTCTCCTCCCTGATGGCAGTAGTCTGAAGCAGCTGTGTAGTGGGTGTGTGGGATCACCTGCCATGCGGTGGGCTTTCCGAGTGAGGCGTTTGCTGTGTAAGTCCTGCAGTGAGGGCAAGGAGGTGCCCACGATCTTCTCAGCTGCTCTCACAATGCGCTGGAGGCTCTTGCGGCAGGATGCAGTACATGCACCAAACCACACAGTGATGCAGCTGGTCAGGACACTTTCTATGGCACCTCTGTAGAAGGTGCTCATGATGGGGGTTGAAGCTCCAGCCCTTTTCAGCTTGCGGAGAAAGTAGAGACGCTGGTGAGCCTTCTTTGCCAGTGCTGCAGTGTTCCTGCTCCAGGACAGGTCCTTTGAGACGTGCACTCCCAGGAACTTGGTGCTGTCTACTCTCTCCACTGCGGTGCTGTTGATGGTCAGAGGGGCATGTTGGGCATCCTTCTTCCTGAAGTCCACAACAATCTCCTTTGTCTTCTCCACGTTGAGAGTGAGATTGTTGTGTCCGCACCACAAGGCCAGGCGGCTCACCTCGTTCCTGTAGTCCGTCTCATCGTTGTTGCTGATGAGACCCACCACTGTTGTGTCGTCCGCAAACTTGATGAAGTGGTTGGAGCTGTACGATGGTGTGCAGTCGTGTGTTAGCAGGGTGAATAGAAGGGGGCTCAGCACACATCCTTGTGGGGCCCCTGTGTTCAATGTGATGGTGCTAGATGTGTTACTCCCGACCCGCACTGTCTGTGGTCTCCCGGTCAGGAAGTCTAGCAGCCAGTTACACATTGAGGTGTTCAGCCCCAGACTGTCCAGTTTAAGGATGAGCTGTTGGGGGATGATGGTGTTAAATGCCGAGCTGAAGTCGATGAACAACATTCTAACATAGGAGTCCTTCGTGTCCAGATGTGTGAGAGCTGTGTGAAGGGCAGAGGAGATGGCATCGTCGGTTGAGCGATTAGGTCGGTATGCAAATTGGAAGGGATCCAGGGAGTCAGGGAGGACAGATGTGATGCTTTTCATGACTAGCCGTTCAAAGCACTTCATCAGGATGGGGGTGAGTGCTACTGGGCGATAGTCATTGAGGCATGCGGGCGTTGCCTTCTTTGGGACAGGGATGATGGTGGTGGCTTTGAAACAGGTGGGGACGATGGCCTGGCTCAGTGAGATGTTAAAGATGTCCGTGAAGACCGCTGCGAGTTCCCCTGCACAGTCCTTCAGCACACGACCAGGTATGTTGTCAGGACCAGAGGCCTTCCGGGCGTTAATCTTGATGAATGATCGCCTTACGCTGTCTGAGGACAGCGTCAGCACCTGGCCATCAGGAGAGGGGGGGAGTTTATGTGCTGGTGTGCCGTTACTTGCCTCGAACCGAGCAAAGAACTCATTCAGTTCATTCAGCGCAGAGGCTGGGAGGAATCCACACTTCTGGGAGTCCACACTTTCTCCTTTGTAACCGTACTCGGCGTCTTGGTCAGACACTTCAGGCGTCGAGTCCTCGACGGCAATTGAGGAGTCTGACACATTGTACTCTCCGACTCGACCATTGCATTCCAGGTCCACATTCTCGAGCTCCGGTTCGGGAGCGAGCAGCTTCGTGCGACCTTCAGCGCCACGGCCTTAGCCATGGATTTAGCCAACGCGTCCGCGCGGCGTTTCCTCACTACCGCCGACTTTCGACGGCAGTGGGAGCAGGAGTCGAGGACTTCCAGCGCCAAAGGTGGGCGTCAGACCACTAGGGAGCGCTAAAGCGCTAATCCGCTTATAGCGGACCTAAACAATTTGTCAGCGTTACAGCGGATTGACTAACTTTTATAATTCATAAGCGGATTTGTGCTATTTTTATTTAAAATGCAGTACCGCTAATAACTAATTATCTATCAGTAAAAACGAAATGGGGTAACGTTATTTTGTCTTCAGCGCGCTGGCTTTCATAGCTATCGATAGTAGTATCGACCAACAGACCAACACCATTGATTCCAAATAAATAACGTCATAATTTTAAAGAAAGATCTTATGCATTCTAAATGTCCTTTACTTATGCTTTGGGAATGAATCTCAGCTACTACCACACCAAATTTTATCTCAATTTTTGTCAAATTGACTGAGTTGTAGTCATTTTTTTGATTTTTAAGTTCAGTTAGCTGTGGCAGCCATCTTGAATTGGATGTACTTTAAAAGTCAACCAGTCGTAGAGAGCCATTCAGTGAATATTTCTTGAACGTTTAATCAAAATCTATTCAGTTGTTCATAAGATATTTTGCTAACAGACAGATACAGAATACAAACAATTGTTGACTTTTGGAAGCATGTGATGAAAAAGAGACTGGGTGAAAGTAACTACTTAAAAACAAGAAAGTTCATTCTCAATAGTCCAGGTATCAAATCTGCTCATTCTCAATCAGACTATTGAGACTATTGAGAATGAACTTTCTTGTCTTGAACCACTTTGGACATGTCTGCCTGCCTGGGAGGAGTCGACGAGGGACAGGACAGCCCCCAGAAACCATCTTGGCTACAGCAAACTGGTTGGTCCACTTAAGTTGTTTATTTGGTGGGGTAACTTCAGTGTGCTTGGGACTACTCTGACTGACGAAGCCCTCTGGAGTGAGGGTGAAACGTTTCTACTAAAAAGAAACTGTCCAGATGAACTGATTGAGAATGAGTGGATAACTACTTAAAAGTTTTAAGTAGTTACATGTTTTGTGTTAGCAGAATTTGCACCGCCAAGAGAAGATTAATGTTCTCTCTACTACAGACAAGTACAGTGTATACAAATATATTCATGCATGTCCAAAAAGGCAACTTGAGTTAAGTAGGTAAAAATATGGCACTGGGTGTAACATAAAAAAAAACTAACAGTTGATGTCAATAAAAGAATATGTTTACTGTATTTTACAAAGTAGAAAAGAGAAAAAACAAACAGGAAAACACAGGGAAGCTTTAAGCTTCAGGGTCTCCAAGGCCAAAACAACAAACAAAACACCTCCTTCTAACTATAAAGAACATACTGTATATTACTAGCTAGAAGTAAACTTAAAAATACAGTACAAAGGCTGAGCTCCCTAGCTATCCACAAAACAGGAGAAAACAGGTTAGAACAGAAATGGCAGAGAACCCCTACTAGCTGCTTCCCCTGTGAACAGAGAAAAACACAACATTAGTTAGGCACTTAGAAACTTCACCAAAAGTGCTCACAGCAAGATCAGTTAAGTTTAAAACAAACCACACAGACAAGATCACAGCAGATCAAGGCCCAGACAAAAGGGACTTGACACTTCTTCTTCTTCTTTTAGTTTAATGGCGGATTGCAAACAGCGTTCAGGTGCAAACGCATAAAGCATGCGAGTGTAAAGTTGACAAAAGGAGGAGGATCGCGCATGCGCGCAGCTTTCAAGACAAAGAAAACTCCGCTGTTATGCGTAAAAATGCGCGTTTAAAGCGAGCGGAGACCCCCCCGCATAGTCCTGAGGAGAGAAACTTGCCGACGTATGCAGTGGGAGTGCGCGTGACGTATGCAGTGGGAGGAAAGAGGGAGGGATTACTATAATGTAATCCCCACGTCTTTTAGAAGTATAAACACTCAATGCGGTCGGTGACACACACGCAATTACGTCATCGCTGGGGCGCAGCCGCACATCTCGCATGAAGTATAAACAAGGCTTTAGGCGGCCCGCTCCAAGTCCTCTCCCGTAGGACAACATGACAAAAGGGCTAAACATCCTTGTACAACATACCTGACAGGAATAACACACACAAAACAACCGTGTTATAGGCTGCCCGCTCCAAGTCCTACACAGAACAAAAGTACATAACAAAAATTAACTTAATAGATCTATAAATAAACTGAATGTATTTAGATCAGGGGTCCCCAAACTTTTTCCTTTGAGGGCCACATAACTTTTCCCTTCTCTGGTGGGGGGCCGGAGTCAGTTTGTAACAGGAAAAAGTGTGACGATTGCAGAAGTGCCTACATGTAAAAATGTATTGTTTTCCAGAAAGCACAATCAAATAACCCTCTCTGGGTTCTTCACAGAACAAGCTATCATACTTGTCTTTGTGACGGGATTCATATAGTGTCGCCGCAGATTGTACTCTTTGAATACCGCCACCGTCTCTTTACAGATGAGACAGACTTTTCTTTGCATTGAACAAAAAAATAATCGTTTGTCCACTGCAGCTTAAATGCCCTGCATTCTGAATCAAATTTTCTCTTACCTAATCTTTTCACCATTGTTCCGTTCTGTCTTTGAGAGGGCGGGTTTAGGATTTTTTTCTGGGGGTTGCCAGATAGGGGCACAGACCGCAGAAGGGTGGAACAGAATGTCACATTTTGGATGTGTCAACGTTTTTCCCCAAACGCTGACACAATAAATTAAATGTGGAACAATAGTTCAAAATAGTTCATAACTAAGGAACATTTTATTGCAAAAGTCCAACTTTATTATCAAATACAAATGCACATCTTCTTCTTCTTTCAGCTTTTCCCTTTTCAGGTGTCGCCACAGCGAGTCATCCTCCTCCACCTCACTCTGTCCTCTGCATCCTTTGTCCGAACTCCAACTATCTTCATGTCCTTTCTAACTGCATCCATATATCTCTTTTTGGCCTCCCTCTTTGTCTTTTTCCTGGCTCTAAATGCTCTCTGGTATTGTTCTGGGGGTTGGACCAAATGTGGATGCGGGCCGGAATCGGCCCGCGGGCCGTAGTTTGGGGACCACTGATTTAGATGAAAATAAACAGCACGCACCTCTCCCGTAGGACAACATGACAAAAGGGGAGAGACTAAGGGGTGCGAACAATTTAAAGACAATACCACAGAAGAAGAAATAAAAAGGAGGGGCTTCCGATCTTAAAGTAACATGGTTAAAATAATGACAGTAGTGTTTCAGTCAGGTAAGAAACAATACAAATACCCAAACGAAAATACATTTTGTGTAATTATAACAAAAGAGAAATACAACCAGGTTACATTCACCCCCCTAGAATTACACAAAATTAAAAAAACAGTGTCCTTTAGACACTCAGTATCAGTACAAATATTTTGTGGTCTGCAACAATGTAATATATCAGCATAATAGCTACCCTACAATAGGGTCAGGAGACCAGAGATCGTTCAACGTCTAGCGAGATCTCACGGTATCCCATGGACAACAAGAGGTGCCTTTTACGCCCCTTCTATACAGAATGAACATATAGATGGTACTGAAGCTTATGCAAACCAAGAAAAAGACGATCCTACCTGAACCCATGATGCAGTACGGTCCTCCCCATCACTGCAGGGCAGGAAGTCGGGTAGGGAAGGCTCAGCAGGAACAGCACTAGGAGCCTCGCTAAAACATCCTGTTCCGTGTAGGTCAGAAACCGAGAGAACTCCAACCACACTGTCAGCATGGCGGTTCACATTGCCATCCAAGGTCATTCCCACAGGTAAAAGTTCACATCAAGAAGGAGGTTGCGATGCACCACACGCTCATTGCCATGACAATCTCTATTTCTATAAATATGGAGAGCAGGTTTGGATGCAACCACCATGTACACCACAGGCTCCCATTTATCAGAAAGCTTCCGCTTTCCTCTGGCTCCCTTGTTTGCCACCAGGACCTGATCTCCAACTGACAGAGGGTGACCCTTGGCTCTCTTGTTGTACTGGTCACATTGATGTTTCTGCTCTGCACTGGTGCTCTTCTCAGCCATTAACATGGCAGAACGCAGATCTTCAACCAGTGATTTGACGTGAGTGGTAGTCGCAAATGGCATCATCGTGAAGAACGTTCCGAAAAACAAGGTCAACAGGCAGCCTGGGAATCCTCCCAAACATCAGATAGAATGGTGCAAAGCCAGTGGTCTCATGAACTGTGCAATTGTAAGCGAAAGTCAGAGACTGGATCATCTGAGGCCATTTGTGCTTTGAACGTGGAGGAAGAGATCTCATCTCTTCCTCCACGTGCCCAGGGTGCGATTGAATCTCTGTGCAGTCCCGTGGTGTGGCAAATCAGGCGAAGCCAGACCTCAAAGGCAGGAAAGGTGCAGCGTAGTAACAGGTGCAGCAGCGGAGATTCAACGTTACAGCGGGTCAAACGGCACCAAGGGTAACCGGATCCTTTCTGCGTTGTGCTGGTTCTATTGAATGATCAGGCCGTGACACGGTTGGTCTTTAAAAGGATGATACTCTGTTTATTCTGACAGGAATAACACACACAAAACAACTGTGTTATAGGCTGCCCGCTCCAAGTCCTCTCCCGTAGGACAGCATGACAAAAGGGCTAAACATTCTTGTACAACATACCTGACAGGAATAACACACACAAAACAACTGTGTTATAGGCTGCCCGCTCCAAGTCCTACACAGAACAAAAGTACATAACAAAAATTAACTTAATAGATCTATAAATAAATGCAATGTATTTAGATGAAAATAAACAGCACGCACCTCTCCCGTAGGACAACATGACAAAAGGGGAGAGTCTAATGGTGTGGTCACACCGAGCAGCGTTTTTACCTCCGAAAACGCTCCTCACGCACGGAAGTGGACGTGCTACCCAGTGTTGTCCAAACTGTAGTGTTGCGGCGGCTTCGTTGCTGTGGCGACGGGGTGTGGGAGGAGCTTACCGGTATACAGAGTGCACTCCGCCAGGCGAGGAGCCTTTTATTTCCGTCTCTGTCGAGCAGACTTGACTGGTCGTGAAGGAATTGTCGCGAACACACAGCTACAATGAGTTTCTCTTCCATAGTCCACGAGCTCGCGAGTCTTTTCTTTTTTTTTCCGACAAACAATACGTCACATAGTGCGCGCGCACCCTCGTTTCCGCGTCACATAGGGACTCTCCCACTGCCCCCTCTCTTCTGCCCCCCGACTCTCCCTGATTGGTTGACACACCAACCAATCAGGTGGAGTTGAGCGGCGTTTGAAAGTTTGAACCGCGAAATCTTCAACATGTTGAATGCTCGGTTTGGAGGTGGAAGCCGGTTCACGTGCACGAAAAAACGCTACTCAGCACGCTCAACACGCACGCGACCTGACGCCAGACGCCAGGAGGTGCCTGAGTGCGTCCACCATTGACTTTACATGGAGGCTGGAAGCTTTGGAGGTAAAAACGCTGCTCGGTGTGACCACACCATAAGGGGTACGAACCATTTAAAGACAATACCACAGATGTAGTAGACCTAACCATGGTCAACTGAGTTGTTTTGAACTGTTCATTGATGCTTTTTACTGACCCTCTCGGTAAACAGACATTTAATACAATTTATTCCCTTAGTCTGAATCAAAGAACAGATTCACTCACAAAGAGACCATTTCTACTCTTTTAATTTTGTTTGATTCAGATATGGTAAATGGTAAAATGGAGCTTATTTATATAGCGCTTTCCAGCCCCCTGTGAGGAGCCCCAAAGCGCTTTACAATACCAGCCATCCACCCATTCATTCACACATTCATACACCGGTAGTGGTAGCCTGCGTTGCAAGGCACCATCCAGACCTACCGGGAGCAACTTGGGGTTAAGTGTCTTGCCCAGGGACACAACGACACATGGTGGGCGGACGATATAATCAAAGCATTCACCTGTGTCATTCATGAGCAGTGTTGTACTTTACAATATGTTTTTGATCACATATGTTATATGCTGATTTATTCTGCACCAACGATGGTGTTCAAAAAACTGTGTGAAAGTTTAAGGCCTAGGTCGGAGTGGCCCGGCAGTTTTGTTTAGAAATGGAGAATACAGTTAATCTGTTGTTTCATGAGAATGTCTCCAGAACTCCCTGTCCTCCTCTAAACAATTTCTCCAGAACTCCCTGTCCTCCTCTAAACAATTTCTTTCTGTTTCTGACTTTCACCTTGAATCCTGATAACGTTAAAGTGAACTCTTTAACGTGACTCTTACTCTCTTCTCCTGGTCCACAACCAATCAGAAGACTGTTTTTCTGATTTCAACACTTTAGAAAAAGCGTTTGCTTCCGAAAACGCTTCAGAGTTGTAATGACAGCGAGACCTGACAGCTCTCTGTCTTTATAGCTGGATAGGTTCAGTCATGAGTCAAAGACTGGCTTATCAGCTGAAGACTTATGGACACCTCCATAAGTTCACAGAGCAAAAGTTCCCTAGTTCTTAATGAACTTTCCTGAGGAACGCATTATTTTGAAACTAACCAAGAGGTGCCACTGTTTCTGACGAAGAAAGCAGGAGTCACGACATGTTGAATCCATAAACACGCCGAGGTACAACCGGACTTCATGGACCTACGACTGCTTCTCAACTCTACCAACTGAGACGGAACGTCTAACAGGTACAGGGTTGCTGATGTTTACTGGAACGTGCGATGGAGTCGAGTTGGTTTTCGTATGGAGAAGTGTCAATCTGGTTAAACTCAAAATAGATAACTTCCTTTAAAGGTCCACAGACATGATTTTTGTACTTTTCATAAAATGGCTCAACATATATATATTTTAACATTGAACTATGATCGTTTTTGCTAAAACAATGTTAAATTAATGAAAATTCCTCTCAAAAATAGTTTAAACTTAGCGCCGTTTTTTTACACGGTAAATCCGGATATTTCCGGTCACGTGACTGTGACGTCACGTCCAGATTCCTGCTCGAACGCGCATTGAAAAACAATGGCGGAGAATGCAGACGCATCAGACGAATTTAGCAATTTAAAAGTTGATATTTTAGCGATTTGTCTTCAGTTCGTGAAGCAGAAGTTATTTTGAGCGATCAACTAGAAACAGCAGGGTCTTATTTTCTTCCTGCTGCTGCTTTCATGAGAGGTGTCACGTTCAGGAAGTGAGCAGGTGTCTGAGTTCTGCAGCAGCAACTTTTAGAGGCTGATCGGAATAACTCTTTTATAGAGCACTGAAACGGTAATACATTAATTAATTGATCTAATAATCATTCAACATTAATTTATAGTCTAAAACATGAATCCTTTTTAAATTATCTGTTTTATTTTAGAAGTTTATTCAAACTTACGTTCTGAAAAATACCATTCATATTTCCACTGTTGTACTTTGCATGTTTAAATAGATAACTTCCTTTAAACTTCCATCTCTCCATCCTTGATCTATTCCCCTTAAACCTCTTCTTTTATCTCATTCTAAGCTGGTAACTACATTTTAAGCTAAAAAACCTACAGATAAAAAGTATTATTGTCATCATTACTTATGTCTGTTGTTACAATTAAATGTGCTGATGCGTTTAATTTGTAAGAAATTGAAGTCAATCAATCAAGTGTACATTGGCGTTAATTTTAGTTGATTTATTTTAAATAAAAGGTAGTGTCTTTGGCATACCGACTAAATCAACATTTCCATTGTCACTTTATGGTTTCTGGTTTATTGTCCATCATTATGGTCACAGAGTGTTATGGTAAACCTGAAAAAGAAAAGAACTTGTGAATTACTATTCAATCTGAATAAGTAATTAATTAAGGTAAAGTGTGTCAGTTTAATACTGACCCACTGATGATCCCTTACATCTGGTAGCACCGTACATGTTTACGTACACTATCTGGTGGCCCTGTATGAGTTTTTCTAATTAAAGGATTATTCATGAATCTGTGATCTGTCATAAACTTCAGACCCCATGCTTGCATAATAATATCCAATTTTTAAACTCTGAAGATAATTTTTGGCTGGAGGTGTTCAAAACGGTTGCAGGAGCTGCATGTTTTGTCATCAAAAGTTGAAATTATTATTGTTTCAACTCTTTCACACGCTGTTGGAAGCTTTCAGGTGAGGTTTTGTCAGCCCGTGGTTTGTGGGAGTTCTGGTTCCGCTCGGTCCAGTTCGTGTATTTCACAAGCTGTTGTACAAAGTTTTGAATGACCGCCAAGTCATAGTGCCTGAAGAGCTAATTTTACTTTGCAAGATTGCTGTTGTGTTGGTATTTTACATTTTAGAGCAGGTCGAAGAAGCATATTACAGTTAGAACGTTGTTGGATGGGTTCTGGTGAGACCCAGTTTCTGCTCCAGTAAAAAGTGGGCCGGAACCGACATTGAAGCGGCTCTGAGAGAGTCTGTGTTGTTTTCAACAGTTGAAGTGCTATGTTACTAAGCGTAGCTAAGTTGTACCTATCTAAATGTGCTTGCCACATATTACAGAATTTTTAAAAGGTATTTGAAGCATTTATGAGTTGTATAAGGGTCCTAAGTTGTGCTAAGGTAACGTAAAGCTACGCGTTAATAACGTCTGTTTATGAGCTGTGATTGGATGAAACAGGAAGCTGGATAAAACGAGAGCTGTGATTTGTCAGTCACTCTCGTATCTGTAAAACGAGCGCTGATTCGCTGAAAGTAGGGACGCACGCCGTTTCGACCAGCCCACTTTTGTCATCATTTCCGGTGCTGCATTGGATCAAAGTACAATTTGTACCCACAAGAAGAACGGAGATTTCACTAAAAGTTTAAAAAACTAATTTAAAGCCATCTGAACTGTCTATCCACATCAAATTGTTTCTTAAAAGAATGCGATTCAAGCGGTTATCGCATCCCGACTAAAAACTAATTCTAAAAGGTTGATTTTGACTGAATTGTTAGATGCTACTCGCAAGCTAACGGTTAAGCTAAGGCTAAACTAACGGGAGTCATCCACGCCACCACTAGCGGCCGGAAATAATAATAATAATAATGAATTCAATTTATAACACACTTTTCATTAATGAAAATCTCAAAGTGCTATTTTATAGTAATTACGGTCACCTCTTGATAACATCAAGACTTGAATCTGCCACCTGTTGGTTAAAAGACGTTTAACAGATGAGTTCTCTGAAACATCAGGAGAAGTCAGCATTTTTATTGTGAAATACCATCTTTAAAATTGTTCTGTGCACAAACAAAAAACTCCTGTTTATTTTAAATACAAATTTTAGAATAACAAAGGTACAGACAAACATTATTATTTTTTTTAAATACAGAAGAGATTTAAAATAACATTCAAAAAAGCATAATCTATTTGATTTTCACATGAAATCAAAAAACAAAATGATGGAGAGCGGAGCATTCCCACATTAAGTTCTTCACATCTCTGCATTTTAAACAGAATTGGTGTACACATCTGTACACTTTTAGTTAAAAATGGCATTTTTAATGTTATTCTATACAATTAATGACTCCAGTTTATTTTAAACAAGGAAATATTTAAAATAACAAACTACAAGCATCTCTCATTAATTTGGAGAAAATTTCAAAACAAAGATGGAAGATGAACAATATGATGATGCTTTAGAGCTGATCACATCAAAGCTTGAAGTATTAAGGCAGAAGTGCATTCGAAGAAGAGAAGAACTTCACCAAAACAGCCTTGAGTTACAACGTGAGATAAGAGAAACAAAAATAAAACGTGTGCTGTAAATGTTTTTGAAGCTCGCAGACAAAGCAATGACCAGATTTGGTTCAAATGAAACCTTGTTGAAAAGGTAAAATCCCACTCGCTGGAGCTGGAAGGGACAAGTTCATCAATTCCCTCTCCTAAAATGGATGAGAAAAAACATGTGTTTCAAACTAACAAACCATGAAATGTTGGTGCCAGTTGTAACAGAGACCCGAAATGGTTTAAAAGGAGCCTTGCTCCTGCCGCAACTCGCACATAACAGTCCGAGATAAGCAAAAAACACAACAGGTAGGTGTTCGCTCTACAAGAGACCCCCTGTGGTTTACACCGTGCAAAGGCCCTGCCCCTGCACCTCGGACGGAACAGTCCAGGACAAGCAAAAGGTCACAAAGGTTCCAGAAAAAAGGCACCAAACCTCTAAGCTCTGATGCTGTGACGGTTCTACACACGGGCCCGCAAGGGCCCGTGCCCGTGTAAGATGGACCCTGGCCCGCCCTGTGGCCCGCCCTCCGAGCAGAAGCGGAACCAATGCTCATGGCACATACCGATACCAGCCTTGTTTACGTATCGATCCAACCCATGATGCACGTTGGCTTCAAACTATGGAATGGATTTCCTGAACGGAGGCGTGTCTCATGAACCCAGAGTAACAAGACCCGCCTCACATTCAGGAAATCCAGTTCATAGTTTGCAGGCAGCTACAAGCGTGAGGGGCTGACTGAGTACTCTGTTGGGTTTGTTTTGGCATCGTTTTGAAAGAGCGGGTCGTTTGTTTATGGATTGTTTTCATGGAGCTGGTCACAATTGGTTATGGATTGTTTTCATGGAGCTGGATGCTTGTTTCTGTCGCAAGATCTGACAACACTGGTGAGTACTGTAGCATCTTAGCTAGCAGCTAGCCGACTTTTCATCATAACATGTGCGTTGTGTGGAAATATTTTACTCAACACCGCAAGACAACGTTCAATGTTTGCGTAGCTATATAAACACATCTGCGTCACATTAAACCGCGGTCAAGTTAGTTTTACGTCGGACATTCCATCGAGCTCAGGGACTTCAGCGGTGTGTTTTTCTTTTTCATGCCGGGTTGGACGCTCTGATTACGGCAGCTGTTTCAGCTTCCTCCTGAGAGCTCCGTGGCTTCGCATCATACAATACAGCTACAATATAAAGCATGTAAAACACTAAAAACAGGAACATGTCTGTGTTGGTTTATGCCAAGAACTTTGCAGATGTAAAGCTGTTTAATATTTTATTTTATTTATTTATTCATTCATTTAAAAGCAAAAAAAAAAGGCGTTCAATACAGAACAACTGGACTTTATTTGTAACAAACAAGACGTTTCGCTTACAGAAAACACTGAAAGTGTGTGAAAGTGTGTGAAAGCTCTGCTTTCACACACTGAACTTTGAATGGGTCACAGGCACGTGTTATCCCAAGTATGTGTGTGTGTTAGCTTCCAATTTACCTAGTTTGGTGTGCACCAATGGCCCAGCTTGCTTATAACTTCTCTCTCCCTCTCACAGTCTCCAATTGAGAAAGCTTATAGGATGATGAGCGAAACGTCTTGTTTGTTACAAATAAAGTCCAGTTGTTCTGTACAGTATTGAACGCCTTTTTTGATTTTATCATGTCCTGGACGACTGAGAATCTACACCAGCATATTCATTTAAAAGAGACAAAATAAAACATTCATCAAAAATAAAACATTGAATGAAAAGAGTGCAGAAAGAAGAAAAAAATGTATATCACCCCATTATTTAAAAGAATATATAAAATAACTTTAAATAACTTTAAACAAACAATCACTGAATTATAACAATTTTTGAGTTTGGCTTATTTCAATTGCCTGCTGCAGCCATCTTCAATTCAAATATATCCAAAAGTTAACCAGCAGTAAAGAAACATCCGTTTATTATTTCTTGAAAGATTTTTCAAAATCTGTCCAGAGGGTCATGAGATATTTTGCTAACAGACCAACACCATTGATTGAATTGGATGTACTTTAAAAGTCAACCAGTCGTAGAGAGCCATTCAGTGATTATTTCTTGAAAGTTTAATCAAAATCTGTTCAGTTGTTCATAAGATATTTTGCTAACAGACAGATGCAGAATACAAACATAATTTGATGATTTCTGGCAAACCGATCAACAAATGAGTCACTCATTTGTTGATCGGTTTGCCAGAAATCATGATGCCAGAAATCATGAAATTCTACGATTTTGTATTCATCAAAATCGCAGAATACAGTTGCTGTGATAGTAGGGCAGCCAATGTTGTTACCTGTATATAATTTTGGACTGAGAAACTGAACCAAGACTTCACCTAACAGTTAAGTAAGATTTCGAATCTGTCTTTGTTGAAGTTCATCTCGGAGAAAAAGACAGATTCGAAATCTTACTTGACTCTTATTTTTTTAAAGCAGTGATTAACCATTGTAACCAAAGAAAATAGTTTAAAAAATCAAATGAGAAAAATATAAATCATTTTACACAGTATTTGTATTGACTGAATAAAATATATTAATAAGCAAATAAAATGATAATGAAAATAACTGTTAGGTGAAGTCTTGGTTCAGTTTCTCAGTCCAAAATTATATACAGGTAACAACGTTCATCTGATGAACGTGCCCCTCTGACAAAACCTCTGGCCCCAGCTTGGCCCCACCAGTACAACTGGTCTAGAACCGCCACTGCTCTGATGAGATAGTGGACATAAGTTGGTTGTTTGAAAACTTGAATGTTACTGAGGATGACCAACCTGGTACAATGAGTGGCATTGTCTTTGATATCTCAGAGCACACAAATAACTCAGCGCACACTAATAACAACATTGACAAAGATGCTGACAGCAAACAAATTGCTGACACACAACAACATCCTGAAGGTCACGATGCTGACAGCCAACAAGATGCTGACAGTAAACATGATTACACAGCCAGAGGTACACGTAAACAGAAACGTGTGCCAAGACCTGTAAGGTTTCTGTGTAACTTTATCAAAAGGGGGGTGGCTAAGAAAGCTTACCTGTCAATCACACTGGAAGGGGTCCTCGAACGTGAAGCCCTCCTAGACGGCAGTGCGGACATAACTATTATGTCAGCCAAACTGTTCAAGGAGCTAAGGATTGCCGCTAACTGTGTTAACAGGCAAATACCCCTCGTGAAAAGTGCTATTGAGCTGCAGGGCCTCGCAGAGACGAGGCCAACCCTAACAGCTATAGCTATGGTTCACATGCAGATTGGCGAAATGACACTACACCACCTGGTACATGTGTCTAAAGTTGACTCATTCCCATTTTTGGTTGGCCAAGATTTTATAAATCGCTTTGACACAATTATACATTATGGTGATCAGACAATGTGGGCCACAGTGAGCAATCCACTGCCAATCTACAGTATATGCCTCCACAAGGTCATGACACTGACTGTCTAACAGTAGGTACCGCAGAAGGCATAAGGGAACCCCCAACCAAGATCGCAAGCCCGTTAAGGTGAACCCTTAAAAACGGGTGAGACAGAAGAGACCCAACTGTTGGACCTGACTCTGGCCTAACATGAGAACCTCTTCTGCGAGCTGAAACAATCAGCACTCATTGAACACTACCTACCACAGGTAGTAAAAGGTGTAGAGATCCGAGCATCCCATACCGAAGATGCTGTACTGTCCCCTTGGACAGATAAATCGGCAATCAGCCAAGCTTTCTATGAAACCTTGGTTCAAAAGCATTTGAATTTAGAACTAGTCAGAAATGACATAGTTTTTACAGACTCAAAGAGGCCCTCTTCAGTCAAGAAGTGGGAAACGGCACACAACAACGACAGTGACCCGTTGCAGTCTGAACAATCAGACACACCTGCATCTGCACTGACAGTTGAGTCATACCTAAATTACACAGAAAGAGGAGAGAACTGAGTGTTTACAGTAGTAGGAACCCACCGGTCTCTCGTTCTCTGGACTTGTTTAGTCCATTCGAGACAAAGTTTCTCATCTTTTGGGAATTTGAAAAGGCTCACTTGTTCACTGATGATATTAGAACACCCAAATGCGACACAACGTAACAGCATTTTTCAAGTTATACAAAAAAATAGGCGAACGTAAGACAAAGTTGTTATAATCTTAAGGGGACAGAGATGTTTGTAAAACCACAATTCAGAACTAGTTTGAAGGGACGTTCTACCTCAATCCAGGGAATTAGATTATGGAATGGCTTGGAGAATGTAGTTAAAAATGCCAAGTCAATGTTTACATTTAAAAATGATCAAAACAAATGTGTTAAAAAAATATATGAAATAGCGTAATGTGTATTGTATCAATTAGAAAATTAGAAAGAGTTAGTCATTTTGTACTGTTGGTTGAAGATTATTATTGTTTAATCTGATTGTTGGAAAAAGTTGGTTGAAGATTATTATTGTTTACATGGCTGATTATTGTTGTTTAATCTGATTGTTGGAAGTAAGGGGCAGATATAATAAGATTTATTCTTCTTTCTGCTACCTTTCATTTTTTTACATTTTGTACACTATCATTTATGAGATTGTCTTGTATTGTTTCTTTTGTAAAAAAATGAACAAATTTAATAAACATAAACATAAACTTCTGGAGTCCAAGTTTTTCGCTTTCTGGAAAACATGTTGCTTAAATTGTTTCATGGGGCAACCATAGAATAAGGTTGTTGGTTTGTTCTGACATTATGTCAATCCACATTCCAACAGTCATGCTGCATGTGACTGTGGTGGTGTTGAGCAGCTCCACACTCTCGTCAAGCCCATCTGAAAGTAAAAGTACAGTATACAAACATTAGGGTTCATTTATGAACACACACACACACCTAGATTATATATATGTAAATAAACGCACACACACACACCTATATTATATATATATATATATAAATAAACACACACACACCTATATTATATATATAAATAAATAAACACACACACACACCTATATTATATATATATANTGAGAATGAGTTGGTTCAGGGTGCGCAGGTTCAGTTCTGTGCGCAAATGAGCACAAGCGTTCCACCTCTATGAGAATGTAAACAAATAATCATTTTCACCAATAGTTTATAAATCTGAAGTTTTAAAAGCTCCTGTCACGTGAGAGCTGTGTGAAGCTCAGCCTCAGGCTGCACATGCACAAAATGACGGACTTTGTCTCCAAACAGGATGAAGTTTGTTTAAAGGGAGTTGAATTGTGGAACGGTTTGGAAAATGATGTTAAAAAAGCAAAAACAGTGATGGACCGACTAACAGATGAGGTCAGGCAGGAATCCCCATGGACTATGATGTTTGCAGATGACATTGTGATATGTGGTGAGAACAGGGAACAGGTGGAAGAGAACTTGGAGAGGTGGAGGTATGCACTTGAAAGAAGAGGAATGAAAGTCAGCCGTAGTAAGACAAAGTACAGGTGGTCCCCGACTTACGAGCGCCCTGACCTACGAGCGTCCGACTTTACGAGATTATCATAATTAATAAAAATATGAAATAATATATATTTTTTTTGTGTTTAAATGTTCTTAATTTCATGTGTACAGCACTTTGTTGCAGCTGTGGTTGTTTTAAATGGCTTTATAAATACGTAAAGTATCATTATTATTATTATTTTTAAATAATTTTATGCTTTTTTGAACAACTTCCTGCGGGAACCAGGAACCGGAAATACCGCCTCCGCCATTTTACATTCATTAGTTCCAGTCTCGGCACTCGGCAGCCGGCTTTGGAAGACTGTTTCTCCCATAAGAGGATGCCTCATACGGATAAATTAGCTGGAAACACGCGTAACTCTGTGAATGTCTCAGACCTGGAGCAGCAGCCGCGATCGCTCCGCCGATCGCTCCCACCGCACGAGAAGCTCATGGTATGAGCTAAGGCTAACATGCTAAAGCGGACCCCACTGGAGCTGCAGATTCGACAGCCGGCTTTGTGCGATCAGAGGTTCCTGGAGCTCGGATCGATGTCGGCCCGGAAGCCGAAGATATCGGGGGACAACAAGCTAACTTGGAATAACAAAGCCGACAGCATTTTTGGAGATGCAGATAAACCGGACTGCCCGGAGCTGCGGATTCGGGGGGCTAAATGCTAACAGATGCAGCTGAAGGCGGCGCACGTAGACGGCTTTCGGTAAGTTATTAAAACTTTTTCTGTATGAAGTTAGGATACTAACAGTCCTTTCTGTCTGGACTAGACAGTTGCACTGCACTTTGACTGCACATAGAGCGTGCGGAGGGGGAGGGGGGGTACGTGTCTGTCGCGTGACAAATGGAAAAGTACAGTGGCGGAAGGTTACATGAGCACTATTTTCTGTACCCCCACCCCCAAAAAACAAAGGCGGAGAAAAGCACTGTTGTACAGAAAAAACTGTACAGGTATGTGTTTATAGATGAATGTGTGGTGTAATGTGCTAGTCTCATGTTGATAAACGGGTGTGCGCCGCAGCGCTAGCGTCTTTTTTCCGATTTGAGAGCGAAGTTCCGGTTTTACGAGATAGCTATGTGCGGGCCGTTCCGAGGTACGAATTTTCAGTTTACGAGCAACTCATAAGTACGGAACTCGCTCGTAAGTCGGGGACAACCTGTATATGTGTGTGAATGAGAGGGAGGCCAGTGGAACAGTGAGGCTACAAGGAGCAGAGGTCACAAAGGTGCAGGACTTCAAGTACTTGGGGTCCACTGTCCAGGAAAATGGGGAATGTGGTAAAGAGGTGAAAAAGAGAGTCCAGGCAGGATGGAGTGGATGGAGAAAAGTTTCAGGAGTGATTTGTGACAAAAAGGTGTCAGCAAAGGTCAAAGGAAAAGTTTACAAGACAGTGGTGAGACCAGCTATGTTGTATGGTCTGGAGACAGTGGCATTGACAAAAAGACAGGAGAAAGAACTGGAAGTGGCAGAAATGAAGATGCTGAGGTTCTCCTTAGGAGTGACAAGGATGGATAAGATCAGGAATGAGATCATCAGAGGTACAGCACATGTTGAACAACTGGGAGATAAAGTTAGGGAGGCCAGACTGAGATGGTTTGGACATGTCCAGAGGAGGGACAGTGGGTATATTGGTAGAAGGATGTTAGAAATGCAGCTGCCAGGAAAAAGACACAGAGGAGATATATGGATGCAGTTAGAGAGGACATGAAGGTAGTTGGAGTGAGGACAAAGGAGACAGAGGACAGAGTGAGGTGGAGGAGGATGACTCACTGTGGAGACCCCTGAAAAGGGAAAAGCCGAAAGAAGAAGTGCTTATGTCAAAAAAAAATTATAAAAACTAAATTGTTAACAAAATACTAAAATTTTCAGTTAAATGTCTAATGTACTAGAAATTTGTAGATTGTGAAGAGTTACTCTTTTTGCTCTGTTACTCATAGATAATCTTTGTTTGAATTATTTTGTTTTTGAAAAAAGGGGTAGATAAAATAAGATTCCTTCTTCTTTCTGCCACCTTTCATTATATGTTTTCTTTAAAAAAAAAAGTGAAATGGTTTTATTTAGTTTTTCTTTTGGTATTTTAATGTAAAATGAATAAATTAAATAAAGTTGTGTTGATGTATGAAATGACTCTCTGCTGCCACCCAGTGTTTAGTTAGTGGTGATGCTTCAAAACAAACTGCAGGAACATTCTGAACGACACCCCAGAACTTTAACATCATATACAAAATAAACTTGATGACATTTTGATGCACAAACTGTATCAGACGTGAAGAGAACAAAGACCAAAGGCTGTTTTTTTAACAGCAGTTTGACTTGAAAGAGCTAGAGCGTTTTAATTAGGGCCGCATTCCATTTGGAAGTTCTGTGCAGCTGCAGACGTGGGACACAGCCTTCATTAGTACCTTTTCCACTCCATCAAGTCAAAACCACGACTCAGTGCATCAGTGGTTTATCACTGCTGCCTCACAGCAAGAAGGTTCTGGGTTCAGTCCCCAGTTTGGACCTGGGGTCTTTTTGTGTGGTTTGCATGTTGTCCTCATGTTTGTTTTCTCTGGGTACTCCATCTTCCAGTTCGCATCCACGTTCCAGCCTCCCTCGTAAAATAGATCTGTGTCTGGTGAAATAAAATGTGTACCTTAAAGTGGGCCTGTGGGAATCTGCTACCAGTGGTTTATTTGGATCACCATGACAACCACAGGACTGTCTGCCACCCCCCCAACAACAAGACAGACAGACATGAAGTCCTGAAGCAGTGAAAGAAGACACATGACCTCTGTTTGGATGCATTTGTGCAAAGTTGTTGATGTTTAGACGTTTTCAGGACGCAAGTGCAGACAGTTCAGAAGTTTAACTGTCAGGTTGGTGATTCTGTGGAAAACACCATGAAAATAAAGTGTGACTGTGTGAAAACTGAAAGTTATGCACCATAACTCATGTTCCCTGAAGGAAGGGAACGAGGTGCAACACTATTGCTATGGGAATTGCGCCCCCGCACGATTACCTGAAGGAATACACTCACGCCTTTACGGCAGTGGGCGTCACCCCAGAGGCCCCGCCCTCTGGGTACTTAAGATGCTAGCACCCATCCAAACGGTCTCCTAGTGCACTTCACCGAGCTTTGGCATTGAAAAGGGCCAACTGTGTTGCACCTCGTTCCCTTCCTTCAGGGAACATGAGTTATGGTGCATAACTTTCAGTTCCCTTTATCAGTCAGGTCACTCGGTGCAACACTATTGCTATGGGAACGTAATTCATTCACGCCCTTGAAATGCTCAGTAAAATGCATGCTTGTGAGAACTTCGGTCTTTATACGTTAGGCGTTCTGGCTACTCTCAACTGTGTGTTAGAGAGCACGGCCTGAGAAAAACACGTCACATGCAGAAACATTCAACCATAATGTTTTGCCAAACGTGTTTGTGGAACTCCAGCTTGCAGCAGCACAGATATCTGCAACTGGTACGCCCTTAGAAGAGGACCAAGAGGAGTTCACGCCTCGAGTGGAACGGGCGTGTGCCCCAGAGGGCACCTGCTGACCTCTGCTGCTGAAAATGCCCCTCTTATGGCCTCAGTCACTTAATGTGAGAGGCACTGTGTTGACAAGGCTCTGCCAGCGGCTGGAGTGGCAAAACATACGAACAGCTGGTTTGCTTCCCCCAATCATCTGTTCTCTTTTATTACAAATTTATTATTATTATTTTTTTAACACCCAAGGCCCAGACGGGGCAGAGTGCTCTCGGCTTCCTACATCCCTCAGACAATGTGGGAGGGGGAGGGAATGATAAAAGCTCAACGTCCAGACTTCTGGTATTTAAAGTTGGCACCATTGAGACATATGCAGGGTTTATACACAGGGTGACCTTTGACCCCTCAGGGACAGACCTTGTACAAATTGGGTGCACAGATAAGCGTGAAGGTCCCCTATACGTTTAGCTCTTCCTCCAAGAAGGTCCTGGAGTGGCCAAGCCAGAGTCCAGATTGAACATCTCGAGATATCTGAAAATGGCTGCACAGACGTCTCCCATCCAACCTGATGGAGCTTGAGAAGTACTGCAAAGAAGAATGGGACAAACTGCCTAAAGATGGGAAGCCTGTGGCATCATATTCAACAAAGGCTGTGAGTAAATGTGATTTCTTAAGGCCCAGGCAGAGCTCTGCGTACGGCCTGTACGCCGCTCTACGCGTGTGTTCTGTGCGCACGCGCTCACAGGCACAGCTCTGAGTTCGCTCTCGCGTTAAATGCTCGCGTTTTCGCTCCAAATTCTTGTCGTAATTTGAGCAGCTCCGCGCAGAGCGTTTACCTACGGGACAAACTGAGGTCGCTGATTGGTCATTTGCTGACACGCCTACTGAATTGATTGACAGGTCGGGTGGGAAAAAAAGGCACGAGCTGGCTCAGGCTGCAGCCGCTGCGGTGTTCTAAACTTTATATGTTAATAAAAAGTTCTAAAAAATAAAAATAAAAACAGGGAGCGCTGGTCCTGCAGCCCACAGCCCACCAGGAAATCCACAGAACCTCGCGTAGCCATGTAGGACCCGAGTTTAATTCGCTCGTGACAAATTCATTAATTTCTCATCATTTCAGTCATGGAGGAGGAAGCGATCACTTGACTTTTGGCAAAAAAACAAACAAAAGAAAAGTCCAGATCAGGGATGAAGAAGGGGAATTTAATACATTTGTGTCTCATACAAAACAGTCCGGCGCCAAGCAGTTTATTGTGAGACAACGCGCCTTGTAGTGCTGTGCGATATGACGATATATATCGTGGGCACGATAGAAACGTGTCTATCGTGCTACTTTCCTTCTATCGTGATAAATAAGAATAAAAAAATAACAGTCGCAAAGAAGCTTCATATTGTGGTTTTGCGAGATGACAGCGCTGCTTTATGTTTGACGCATGCGCGGGTTTGCGACACGTGCTTTACGTTGTTAAACTCGAGAGCAATGGAGACGCAGGGGCATGAAGCCGGTGTCACAACAAGGAGAAACCGCTGCACAGGCAGTCCAAGAAGAAGAACTTTTACCAAAAAGAGGGGGAAGCTCACCTTGTTAGCTTCCATTATTTCGCTCCGCTGAAACTCTGAGACAAAATGGGTCCAGAGGACACGAACCCAGAGTCCAACCGAGTCCGAACTCGGGTCCAGTTAACCAATACAAAACAGACCAGAGACACAACAGAACCGCAATCAAACGCAACGTTTTCTCTTTTCTGTTTCTTGCCTTGTTTACTCCAGCTTCCAGAGCGGATTTCTTCTTCGTGGGTTTTATTAGCAGCCGTTGTTTTACCGCCACCTGCAGGAAAAATTTGGACCAAAGTAGAAACTCCTTTTCTACTTTGGTCCAAATTTCCTTGTTCTTTTTGTTCACATTCTTATAATTGTAACTGTATCTGTAGTAAAAAAAAAAAAAAAACAAAAAAAACTTTGGTCTAAATTTTTCCTGTACACACACACACATATCGTGTTGTATATATCGTGATATATATCGTTATCGTGATATAAAAAAGTCCATATCGTGATATATGATTTTTCCCATATCGCCCAGCACTAGCGCCTCGCGTACGTAAAATTTGAGCTTTGCGTGTTCGTGCCCTGCGGGGCTACGCTTGTGCCTCTGCGTACGTACGGCATACAGCAGCGTACTGTCTTACGCAGAGCTCTGCCGGGGCCTTTAGTTTTCTATTTTGAATACATTTGCAAAAATTTCCCCACACATTGTCATAATGGTTAATTGTGTGTAGAATTTTGAGGAGACATTAATACAATTTGGAACAAGGCTGTAACATAAAATGTGAATTAAGTGAAGCACTGTTAATACTTTCTGGACAGGAGCCATCTTGGACTTTGATGTGGTAACCCAATGTTCAAACGGGACCTTTCTTACGTCTTAGACGCAGCCACACACCAAAATGGAAGTTAGCATCTTGCTTATTTTTCCAAGTTATCCATCTTACAATATGGACAGACAGAGGTTACGTCCAACTGCCCTCTTCACTCCAGGAGAGCGTGAACAGAACAGCAGTGGAGAGGCTTTCTCTAAAAGGAACGACGCAGAGAAGTGGCAGAATGCATTTATTACATCTACTTTTCTACATAAACAAGGAACATTCAATAAGTAAACAATTTCTTCCAATGCAGGTAATAAATATTTTTTTCCACTTGGTATATTTGTACAAACTGACATGGGTTCACTGTACACCGTCTTCTCTTCCCCCTTCTTGAAAACTGTTTGTACATTTTATTTTGAAGCTGTGGAGCAAATCCTGTGAATAAGGCAGTGAGTGCAGATGTGGACTCCGTCTTCTTTACCTTCCCTGTGTGAGTCTCTTTATTGGCCACAGTCATGTTTTTTTATATAATACTACAGCTTCTGTTTTTCTAAAAAATATATATTTTATTCTCTCGCTCTGAGGTACCACACACACACACACACACACACACACGCATAAAAGCATACAAACTGACATCAAACGCGCACATCTGAGTCTGAACTGGTTGTTTTCATACATCATAAAACACACACGTTTCCCTTTCGTTGAAGATGATGGTTTGAAAAGAGGAGCAGCTTATAAAGCTCAAGAGAACCCAACTTAAAAAAATACACTAATAAACTATTAGTCTGCACGTCTATCATCTATCAGTAATCACCCAGCAGGAGGGGAGGACGAGGGGGTGTCACATATTTCTGTGTTTTGCTCTCATGGTTCATCACCACCGGTTCAGCTGCGTGACGGGCAGAAGCTCCATGAACGAGTCGTGAGTGAAATGCGACCGACTCGTGGAGAGAACATCAAACCAACCGGGCAGAAATCTGCAGAGACACCAGGAACTGACCCCGCAGAGCGTCGAGGACGCTGCTGCTTCCTAAAGCCAGTCTATGTGATCGCCCGCCACCGAAACGCCAAGGCGCGCTCACTCCCCTGTCTGTTGGCAAAATGTCTCGGGAACTACAGGATGGATTTTAATTAAATATGGCGGCCGCAGCCATCTGATCCTAAAACACAAAAATTAGCTGTGATTCAGTCTATTTTACAGATATTGTGCTAAACTTTAGAGCTGAGGTTGGTTCACAACACATAATCCAGGTGTTAATCATTTGAAAAATCTTTGCCTAAAAAAAACAAATCAGCATTAACCTTTTTTTTTTTATCTGTTAGCAAAATATCTCATGAACCACTGGACAGATTGTAATGAAACAGAAAGCAACCACTGGAAGGACCAATCAACACTAGCCAACACAGAAAGGACCATGACTGTTATTTTACACACATCGAGCTACAGATGTGGTAGTAGTTGAGAGTTAATCATCACAGATTATTTGAGTGTGACACATATCATGAGATAATGAATAACATTATTTTTTTATGGTTAGACCAAACTGCTGCAACCCTTGGCTTGGAGCATGCTCTTCCAATTGTTGAAGTTTGTATACAAATAGATCGACGTGACACAAAACTATATTTTGTTTCTAAATTCCAACCCCCTGGCATTAGGAAACGACCAAAAAGGAATAAAAGCGCTGTACTGACACCGGTGCTTTTTTAATACAGTTGAGGATAAACATGTCATCATTGAGGACATTATCAAATCACTATAATTTGTAGTTCTAAAACAAAGACCTGCAGCAGATTAAAAGTGTTAGTCAGTAAAAAATAAAAAAGAGTGCTCACATCTTGCAGCTGCTGCACGAAGAGGATTGATGTGACCCATAGCTCCAACACGAGAGATAAAACAAGAGAGGATTATTAAGAAACTTGTTCAAGAAGGTCAATGATCACAAAGTGTTGCAAAGTACGTTGTTCCCTCTCAGCTGGGTCTAAAATTTGGACCAAGTACAAACAAAATGGGAAGGTGATAAAAGAGAAATGCACTGGCCAACCAAGGAAGACACCAAAGCATTAGAATGGTAAACTTAAAGCAAAATGTCCTCAAAACAGAAAATAAAAAAAGAGAAGTAGGCAGAAAAGGCAGTCAACGTCTGTCACCAAACTGTAAGAATTCATCTAAAATAAAAACCTTTAAGTCATATAATGTCGATGTCATGGCCTGGTAACAGTCAGTATCTCAGTCCAGTTGGAAACCTCTGGTGGAAATTAAATAAAAAAGGTCACTAACAGCTGATCAGTCAGGTGTCCAAGCTGGAAGAAAAACCAGATGTGGTGCAATGAGTACTAATTACTCACCAGGCCACATTTTCCTCCTCTACTGGATCTAAGTACTTCAACGATTACCATATTTTTCAGACTATAAGTTGCACTTTGAATCCTTTAATTTTCTCAAAATTCGACAGTGAGTCTAAAGCCCCTAGTATACTCCCGTGTCCTGTCAGCCGCATGGAAACTGTGCGCACTGTGCGCACTGTCCGCAGACGGTTGAGACTTCATGCTCAAGCGTCCACCCTGAGCGGCTGCAGAGCAGCTCCGCAGACAAGGGGCGTTTACCTTCAGGACAAATAGAGGTCGCAGACTGGTCATTTGCTGACACGCCTACTGGATTGATTGACAGGTCAAAGAAAAAAGAAAAAAAAAGAGAGCTGGCAGCCCCAGCCGTGTTCTGTGTTTATATGTTGTTAATAAAAAGTTCTTAAATAAAAAGCAGGGGGCGCTGGTCCTGCAGCCCACACATCAGACCAGCCCACCAGGAAATCTCCAGACCCTCCTGCAGCCACGCTGGACACAAATTTAATTTGCTCGTGACAAATTCCTTCATTTCTCACCATTTCAGTCATGGAGTCAACGGAGCAGGAAGAGATCACTTGCCTTTTGGCAAAAAGACAAACGAAAAGGGCAGATCAGGGATGAAGAAGGGGTATTTAATACATTGGTGTTGCTTACAAAACAGTCTGTCTCCGGGCAGTTTATTGTGCGACACCGCACACGCGTACATGGTCGTAAAAACTGAGCTTTGCGCGGACATGCCCAGCGGGCGTCCGCTTCAGCTCAAATCCGGTACGCGGACCTCCACGGACTGACGCACGCGGGAGTATACTGTGGGCTTTATAATCCAACGCACCTTATGTATTAATTCTGGTTGTGCTTACTGACCTTGAACCGATTTGATGTGGTACATGTAGGCCTGTCGTGATAACAATTTTTTCTGGGCGATAACTGTCTCAGAAATTATTGTGATAAACAATAATATTGTTTGAAATTTGACAATAATTAGTAATTATTGTCAAAGTTAATTAGAAATGTTGGTTAATTTATTTTGAGTTTAGTACCAATTTTGACCACTGGATGGCAGTATAAGACAGTTTTAACCAAAGGATGAACAGTGAGGGAGCGAGCAGCGTGTCGCTAAGAAAAATGGGAGACCCCTTGACATGACATGGGCTGTCTCTCATTCCTTTTTGTGGTTCTAAAATCGGCGGACGCTCGGTGTGATTTGAGCTCTTTAGCAGAGCATTTTTCACACAAAGCTTTTAATAAAAATAGTAAGCAAGTTCTCAGCTTCTTTTTCAGAGAAAAACAACTTTTTACACAAAGGCACAGGTTGCAACCGTGAATTTTGGAGCTTCGACAAGACGGAGATTTTATCCTGAGGTCAGCCTGTTAGATTAGCTGCTTTTAACGATCCAAAAATGCAATTTTGGATGGTTATAACAGACTTTAAAGAGAAAAGAGAACAGGTCAGTGAAGAACACCGGAGTTGAACCTTTTGTCAGCCAGTGTCTTCAGAAAGAGAGACGAAGAAACGATAAAGCCGATAAATGTAAATGAGGTCGATAATTTTAATTTATCATGTGATTAATTGATTTATTGTTTATCGCGACAGGCCTAGGTACACGGCGCTCAAAAATCTGTCAAAACAAACTTGTTTCGCTTAGTGCACCTTATAGTCTGAAAAATACGGTATACTTTTGTTTATTTTCATTACTGTTTCTTAATAGCAGAAGGTTGGAACTTTGAACATTATAACAGTTTTTGACATGTTTTTTTTTATATTGCAAAGTTAAACATGTGAAAGAACAACCTTTAAAAGTGGTGATGTCATAAATTAACCAGGGGTTGTACAACTCTGTTGTTTCTCGTCACAAGTTGATCCTAATATAAAACATCTGGCATGAATGACATGAATGTGGCGGGTGACGTGCATTCTTCAAGAATTTCATACTAAGTTTTATTCTACGGTAGTTTAAGGGTATTAAATTAAATTTAGTAGCATGTTATCTTTGTAGGGCAGCACGGTGGCGCAACTGGTCCTGCTGCCTCTCAGCAAGAAGGTTGCCGGTTCAAATCTCGGTCCGGGGGCCTTTCTGGGTGGAGTTTGCATGTTCTCTCCGTGCATGTGTGTGTTTCCTCCGGGCACCCGTTTCCTCCCACAGACCAGAAACATGCATGTTAGGTTGAATGGTAACTCTAAATTGTCCCTAGGTGTGAGTGAGAGAGAGAATGGTTGTTTGTCTCTGTCCCTGTGATGGACTTCCGAAAAGATAATGGATGGATGGATGGATGGTGATCTTTGTAAAAATAACAACCAAAGAGCCAATAACTCTTTTTTTATGAGCTGCCTGGTAAACAAATTCACAAAGCTGTTAAACTCAGTCTGCTGCAAACAGCTATTTAGGCCACATTTAACAGCAGAAGTGCTTTTTGAACCCTGCTAATGTAATTTTATTGATGCTGAATCGAGCATAAAGAGGCTTCAAAGCCCAGATGTTTACCACAGAATGGGTAAAAGTCAGTTTAACTTCAAATCAAAGATCAATCAAATAATGAACGTACACCATTTTTCTTTATCTACCGGTACACAGCTTAAGGGAATGTTAAGTCTTAAGAAGCTGATTTTCAAATTTCACAGTAAACAACCTGGAACTGGGGGGGCTATGGCTCTAAAGCACTGATTAGACTCTGTAGAGCAGACGTGGGCAATATATGGCCCGAGGGCCAAAAGTGGAAAGTAGAAATTCTGTCCATAAAAGTTACGAACAGAATCGGTGACAAAGGGCAACCTTGGCGGAGTCCAACTCTCACTGGAAACAAGCCTGACTTACTGCCGGCGATGCGGACCAAGCTCTGACGAATAATATGTTTTATATTATTTTTATCAAGCATGCTAACTTTGCTACAACAAGATAAAGCCTAAAAAAATTGTTCAAGATTATCGGTCTTAAAGCAAATATATTTACTATTTCTCTATGCAACCCTTCAATCTGGTTAAAAAATATTGCCCACCCCTGCTGTAAAGTGATTTATTCAGATTAGCTTTGTAGAGCTGCAGTCGAGCGCTGTATGGATGTGTGTGGACAGGTAAATGAGTTGTAAAGTGCTTCGAGTAGCCTGGTTAGCTAGAAACATAGCATACAGTAGTCCCTCGCTACTTCGCGGTTCGTTTTTCGCAGATTTGCTCTATCGCAGTTTAAGCACACTAATGTACCGGTACATACATTTTTTTTTTAAGCGTCGCCATTTTGTAGTTCTTTTCATTAAGCCTTCACAGTTTTCCCAGTCTAAAGAACCACGTTACCCAGAAGCCATCAGTGCACTTCCCAGAAGTCAACACTGCTTCCAACTGCTGCTTGCTGCAAACGGAGGGAAAGTTTAGCAGCAAAGTCAGAAGTAACGATGATAATAATCTCACAGAACTGGCAGGAAAGTATCAAATAATTGTGAATCTGAACTCATCCTTCAAGTTGTGTCTTCACTGCTGAGCAGATGATCCAGAATCAGAGTGACCCGGATCCTGGGAGCTGCAGGGAACACACAGCTACAGGCTTCAGCCTGGTTCTGGTCGCTAAGTGCTGGTTCGGACCGGGCCAGAGGTGGTGGTGTAAATCCTGGGCGGCCTTGCTCCTGGAGCATCAGTGGTGGGCTTCAGTCAAGAAGACCAGGACTTTTTCATCTATCGGGTCGGACGGAAACGAGCCGCTCCTGTTCTGCAGAGCCCTTGTAAGTAAAACTTTGTAGCTCCTGTATGTTGTTAAAATCAGTAGGTTTAGGAGTTTAGAGGACTGACTGTGAGCTTCATTGTTGCAGGATAGTCTGCAGAAACGAACCGAGTCAGATCAGACTTGGACCAGAACCAGAGCTGTTGCTGTTCAGCAGAGCTATAAGTAACGTTTACGAACATATGTTGTTAAAATGACGTAGGTTTAAAAGTTTAGAACATTGCAAGAGTGTGGGAAGGGTTTCTAATAAAGTTTACTGTGCTTGATCTTGGACTACTGTATCCCTACTTCGCGGTTTTCGCGGAGCTTCAGGGTACGGACCCCCCGCGATAAACGAGGGACTACTGTACTGTAAAGTATGGTCCATATACCATTTTCTAAATGATATCAACCTATCAACACTTGATGGAAGATTATACTTCTGTAAGAATCAGCGCTGCTTCTTTTTCCTCCTCAAGATGATTAATTTACAAACCCTGCACGTATTAATTAAGCATGTGCTCTGTGCCCTTATGAGAAAGGATTACTGGTGTGCGCTCCCCCAGAAAATACACGGCCACATTTTTCTAGTGAATCGCTACAAAACACCACATTCTGCTGGGAAATAATTATTCAACGCGTATTAAATAAAATCTTTTCACGACAGTGACTCACACTGCCTCTCAGCCTTCGAACAACCCGTGAAAAAATATGAAAATAAAAATGAATACTGCACAACACAGGAAATACACATAAACTTGTTCCAGCAGATAATGGATTCAGTCCAAGAGACGGGATGTTGTTCCCATGAGGAGAACAGAACCCCCCCCCGCTTCGTTTTCAGAAAAACCCCAAGAAGCAGAGGGCGGGTGGGAGAGGAGGGGTTCAAGCTGTGCCATCTGCGGGTTAGCTGTCGAGGAAGAGGACGGGGGATGTGAGGTGATGTGAGCGACTGTCAAATGGGATTAAATCATAGTTGCTTCGATAATTAGGCTTTCAAGAGCGTTGCTCGTCTCTGGCGTCTGCAGAACGTCGAGGAGACGCTGATGGTGGCGGACACTGACAAAGTTTCAAGGAAGCAGAGGAGAGACGGGCTGACGTGAGCAGGTGTACAAGATGTAGACGAACAAACGGACAGTCTGTCCCGTCTACAACTTGCACAATACATTCATAAACTCTGCGTCTTCAGCGGACAGCGGTGAAGGAGCTCGTAGGGAGGTTGGTAGTTCCAGAGAGGCTTCTTTAAAGGTCCACTGACATCATCTTACAAATTTGCATGAAACGATAGAAGATATATATATATATATATATATATTATCATTCAACTATGTTCGTTTTTGCAAACAAAATTATAAAATAATGAAAATTCCTTCCAAACTGAGTCTGAAATGAAAAACAGCTTTTCTCTCTTAAAAATCAGACTACAAGCGAATGCAACATTTGTGACGTAGGGAGCAGGACCTTCAGTCTGCGTCTGCCATTAACGCATATTCATTCTCAGCCAGATAGCTTTTTTTTTGTGTATAACTTGAAAAATGCCGGTTATGTTGCATTTGGGTGTTCTAATATCATCAGTGAACAAGTAAGCCTTTTCACTTTCCCAAAAGATGAAATACTTCGTCAAGTATGGAATAAATAAAGCTGCCCCACTCGGACTGAGCTCCCTGCTTCCTGAACAGGTAAGAGTCAAATAAATACAGGTGCAGACCTGAACCTGCTGTTTCTGCTCATCTAACTTCCTGCTTCCTAAACTAAAGACAAATAGCTCAAATCTTAACTTAGATTGATAATTTTGTTGTTTTATTTCTTGTTCGCCATGAATATTTGTATGGGGCGTTCTAAAGACTTCTCCTCGCAACGTCACATATGTTGCATTCGCTTGTAGTTGGATTTTTCAGGGAGAAAAGCGGGTTTTATTTTAAAATTCAGTTTGAAAGGAATTTTCATTAATTTATCATTTTGTTTGCAAAAAAGAACATAGTTGAATGATAATATATATATATATATATATATATATATATATATATAATTTCATGCAAATTTGTAAGATGATGTCAGTGGACCTTTAAGTAATTATTTCTGCTGATGTCCTTTTTGAAAAGACCTCCCTTCGATGAGAACGACCCCCAGCCGCAGGTCAAAAGGTCTGGGGCAGAGGTCAGGTTCATTTAGGACATTAATCTGAAGCTTCTCAGAAGAAGGTGCTCCGACAGGCACTAGTTTATTTTGCTCTCACGCTGCGGACGCACGTGTCTTTAAAAAGGCTCGACGCTGCCGCAGACAGCTCGTAAATTATTTCAACAGTCGACAGAGAAGACACGAGGAACAGACTGAACCTGAAAGCACCGGCACACGGCTGCAACTGCATTCTGATTATTGTCATCACTTTCATACGTACGGTACCTATTTTTTGGCTTTGTGCAAAAAAAAAAAAACTCTTCCATGTAAAACTCTAATAAATAGTTTCATTTCATAATTGCTGTATGACGGTAGTTTTTACAAGGAGTGAAAATGAAACAAAATGGTTGTTCTTCTGACTGCACACTCGCCACTGCATCGACCTGAAGGTCAAAGGGAATGCATATACACCTGCTTGAATATTATACATAACCTAGAAGCCTATTAAACTTACCAGCGCAGATTAAACTGTAAACTCAGCAACTGAGAAGTTCGTGTTGTTGAACAATGCGTGATGATTCAAACTGAAGTTGATGCCGGAGAGATGAAAATGGACCGGAGAGAAGAAAAGGAGGAAAACATGGCAACAGGCGTTTGTTTGAGCTTGTGAGAGGAGAAAATAAACCCTGTTCAGTAGAAACAGCCATTTGAAGCAGCTCACCGGACTGACAATGTTTCAAACGTACAAAAGTAAAAGAAGAAAATAGATTTTGTTCTCTGTACACGGTGCCACTCCTTGTTTTCACTTTAAAAAACTTCCCACCTCGTGTTTGAGCTCAGGTAGCATCTTTGCTGTTTGTGCAGAGTTGGTAGGAGTGAAGAAGTAACGTGGACTTCACGGGCAGGACACTTGTCTGATCCCAGGTCAGCACAACGTCCACAGCTGTCCCCGTTAAAGCGAAGCCACCCACTCATTTAGTTAGTGCTCATCTCGAGGCGTTCCCATTGCGCCTCCACAAACCTGCAGAGTCTGATGAGTTGGGGCCAGTCTAGTTTCTGGATCGAAGCCTCACCCTGCTGTCTGTCTATGATTGGGTTTGTTACTGCGTTCAAGCCGAGCCCAGAGAGCTTCGACTCGCCTCGGGTCAGTCCAGCGAGATGACGTCAGGTATCCCGCCGTAAATAGCTGCCACCGCCGCTTCAGCGCTGCTCCTGCTGGACACCACCCCGGGGTGTGTGTGTGAGGAGTGTGAGCCCACGTGTGAAGACAAGTGGGTGGGATGTGTGTCACAGAGGCCGCTGGACGACACCAAGCTGCTGCTGCCCGAGCTGCTCACCCCGTTGGTCGGCAGGGTCAGCGACGTGGACGAGGGGGTTCCCGGCTGGTCGAGGAACATCTGGGAGGCGGAGGTGCTGTAGGGCAAGAAGCGGTTGAGAAGCAACTCGTGCTCGTCTGACGTCGAGGCGGCGGCTGCCGCTGCCATCACCATGCTGTAATGCTGCAGAACGAGAAAGAAAAGAGAGATACATGGGACGGCTCCGGACTGGCTGACTAAAGAGGCCAAAATGATAACATTGTAAAAAACTACCGTATTTTTTAATAATAATAATAATGAATTCAATTTATAACGCACTTTTCATTAGTGAAAATCTCAAAGTGCTACACACATTGAATGCTACACACATTCATACACCGGTAGCGGCAGACTACCATGCAAGGTGCTTTCCAGTCCTACCGGGAGCAACTCGGGGTTAAGTGTCTTGCCCAGGGACACAACGACACATGGTGTGGGGAACCGGGATTCAAACCGCCAACCTTCTGATCGGGGGACGACTGCCATTACCACTACGCCACGGCCGCTAATTTTTTAGCCTATAAGTCGTGCTTTTTTGCATAATTTACATGCCCTGCGACATATAGGCCGAAGCGACGTATTTATGGATTTTTTCCCCCATATTTATAAACCAATTTTTGGCTGAGATATGAATGTTTTCATTCATTCTGACTGAAAAGAAATTGAACAGTAACATTTGCAGCTGCTAGATGGCAGCAGAGTAGTTGTAGTAGTAGTAAGGCATGCCCTTGTATCATGTAATAGGGAAACATGGCTGTAATAACAAATTCAAAAAAGTTCAAGACAAAAACAACTGAACTTTATTTATCATACTTTACTGTACACCTTATTATTTTTGTTTTGAACTTTTTTGAATTTACCATGTCATGGATGACTGAGAATCTTCATTAATGATTCAATCAGCTTGTCACAGCCTGCCACCTTCGTTCTGCTTGCTGCTTGGAGCAACCTCAGCTTCATTTCACTGCACCGCCCCGGCAAAATGCAGCTAACTTGACCGTTAAAGTGCATTTATTAAGTAAAAGTTCAACTGAGACACACCTTGTTATACTCGGCAAGACGCCCTGGCGCACGTCTTTTACCCCCCGTTGAGTGAGCAAACATTGTGCAACTTTTGGCCGCTCTCCCGCTGTGATCCCCCGGTGACAGCGCTTCGTGTACATAGCCCCCAAGCAGAACTCCGAGAAGCCGACGATGCGGCTCGCAGCGTGTGATTGGTTCAAAGTTTGTGGGCGTTTTTTGTTTTTGCTTTGACAGACACATGGATAGTTTTGAAGAGAACTTGTCTGTGTGTGCGCGCGCACGCAAACCGTGCGCCTCAGCACACTTTGCGCATTGCACCCAACACACACACACACACACCACCAATACATATATATATATATATATATATATATAATATATATATATATATATATATTTACGCGCGCGCACACAAAAGCATGCGCGCCTGCATGCACCCTTTAAAAGAAAGCAAACTCCGCTGTTATACAACAAGCTGTGGTGGTCTAGTGGTAAACACGTTGCGCTGCAACACCAAAGGACATGAGATCAAATCTCACATGGTTGAGTTTTTTTTATTTTTTATAATACGGTTATACGGGTACAGCGTGCAAAACTGTAACTAAAGCCTATTTTTATTTTACAGAAGAGAGCCATAATAATTATTACAAGAAAACATTACTGCCATCCATCAAATGTTTTGTTTGCTATTTGAATTGATTGTTAATTTTGTTTGAAGAAGGGGCAGAAATAATGAGATTTTTTTCTTCTTCTGCCTCCTTTCATTTCATGTATTGTTTTGTTTTATAATGTGGTTTTGTAAATAATTTTCTTGTGTTTTTACAATTTGAAATGAATAAATTCAATAAAAAAAATGAAAAAAGTTGGAAGAGGGAGGGAAGAGGGAGGGATTTATTATAATTTATCCCCCACGTCTAGCCAAGTATAAACACTCAATGCGGTCGGTGACACACACGCAATTGCATCATCGCTGGGTTCACTCAAAGGGGGGTAAAAGACGTGAGACACTAGTATAAACCTAGCTTCACTATAATTTCAAGCAAACAAGGTGCTTTTCTTGTTAAATTTCAAAGAAACAAGCAGTGTTCCTCCTCCTTTTTTCCTCTCTGTCTGCGCGCTCCTGGAGCACCGAGGCAACGAATACCTTTGAAATTCAGCTGATTTCATTCAACCTTTATTTAGGCAGGTTAATCCCATTGAGCCTCGAGGACTCATTTACAAGAGAGACCTGTATTTGATTTGATCGTTAAAAGTCCTTTTATTAAGCAAACGTTAGACTGAGACACACATTTACTATAATTTTGAGCAAACAAATAATTGTTTTTAAAGCTGCACTATGTAACTTTGTAGTGCAGTCTGTAACTTTTCTAACAATATATTTTTAACATATTTCTTCACTCTGTCACTATCTACTGACAGACTGATGTTAGACAAAGTAATCTCTGAAAAAAACTATAGTCCCCTTGCTTCTCTATCAGCATTTATAAAAACACTAAAAACACAGAGTGACCCGCCGTTAACCAGCCAATAAAAACAGAGTTTGTAACCAGCCAATAAAAACAGAGCTTGAATTTGAATTTCAGCAGAGCAAGGGGGGCAGAGCCATATATGGCTCTGAGGGGGAGGGATCAGAATGCTTTGCCTGTTGAAAATATTTCTAAGTTCTGTGCTCTACAGAAAGTTACAAATGGCACCTTTAAGTGTTCAACTTGTTAATTTCTCGTTAAAGTCCTCCCGTGCATGCTCCCGCGGCCGTCATTTGGCAGCCAATTGATTTTTGGCAAAACACCGGCCCACATTTTCGGGTTGTCAGCGTTGACGCGTAACAAACGCTACGCGTCAGCGATGACGCATAATAGATGCAACGTATATGGCGAAGCGACACATTTATGGATTTTTCCACTATTTTAGTCACATTTGGACTGATGTGACTTATAGGGCGGTGCGACGTGTACGGCGGAAAACACAGATGCGTCTGATTAACTGATCATCTGTGTGAACGCGTCTGTAAAACCAGGTGGATTGTAAATGTGCTCCTCTGGAGAATACAGGTGTGTTAACAATGCCAAGCAGAAAAGACATCAGCAATGACCTCAGAAAAAACAACTGTTGCTGCCCATCGATCTGTGGAGAACTACAAGGTAATTTCCAAACTGATAGAAGTCCATCCATCCTACATAGTGCAACATTATTTACAAGTGTAAAACATTGGAAAATGGTCAATGTTTCTGCAAATTTACCCCAAAATTAGACTGTGCAATGTTCAGAGAAAAAAAAAAAAAAACTAAGAGCTCCATCTCAGACTACAGGTGTCATTTAGCAGGTGAAATGTAAAGTTCATGACAGCACAGTTAGAAAAAGACTGAACAAACTGTTTGGATGTGCTGCAAGGAAACATATTCAGTACGACTCAGGTTTGTAAAGATGCATCTGAATAAAGTAAAGTTGTTCATAATATAAGAATTCATGTTTGGCAAAAAAATAAAATAATAATACATCAGCTTTCAGGCATGGCGGTGGAGAGATGCTGATTTGGACTTGTTCTGCAGCAACAAGTCCTGGACATCTTGCAGTCTTTGAATAGAACATGAGCTTCTCTGTTTACTGAAGGACTCTCGTTTCAGTTGTGAGGTCATGTGTCTTAAACCGCACCTTGGATCTGACCAATAATCCTAAACACAACCGCAACAGAACAGCTGAAAAATGAAAGAATCAGGTTGTTGTAACCTTTCAAAGTCCACACCTCAACATGAGTGACATGCTGTGGTGGGATGTCCCCCCCCCCACTTCCCTGCCTGCTCTCTTTCGTCTTGTGAACCCGTAAAGAGCCTCTTGATTTTCCCTGCATACCTTCCTAATTCTAATGATTTGATCAGCTGGTCTCTCAACAAAATTGATCAACTTCTCCCGACAGGAGTCAGGGTAAGGAGGACCCTCTTACCTCGACAGAAACAAATTGGATTTGTGATGACAAACTGGATTTTGCTGTTTGGGTTGGTGAAATCAGGATTGTCTACAAATTTGTGTTGATGTGTCGAAGCTTGGCAGCACTCAGTCTGAATTATGTGGAGCTGCGTCAGAGCTAGAGCAGGCTGTTATCAGGACTGTGGACTTTCTGGCAGCACCATAGGCGTAATTTACACGGGGGTTAGGGGGGTTTTGACCCCCCCAATAATTTGATCCGGTCATTTAACCCCCCCAATAAAATGAAATCATTTCGTCATTATACATATCTTACATCAATAATTGATTTTCTTTATTCATTCAAATTTTTTAGTAAAATTGCTGCATGTTTTTAACAAACTCCCTGAGGACTGACCCCCTCCCCTGCAAATAATTTGGTATCACCCATCTCACCGGCTACAGGAAGTCACGTGAGTCACGGAGCTGCTCATGAAGTTGCCCAGAAGTTTCTACATGCATGTGTTCGAAAAAGGCCTCCTTTGGTCGGACTGACTCTGTCGCTGCCCGCCCCTTGCTATGGATGTAGCTGCTATTAGCTGTGAGGTTCGCTGTTTTTGTTTGCAAGATACCACTCATAAACCACACCGCGGATTTTTAAATCAAGCTGATTTCACATTTGGTTCAGCTCAGGAGCCCGTCTGCTGTAGTGAGGTAAGAAATATATTTTTTAAGCGTTTATTTAACTAAATTTAAAGAAACAAAGCTCCGGTTTGACCCGCCTGGCGCCTGCATAAAATTCAGCGAACTTTTTTTTTTAAAATCCAGCTGATTTGAACATTTCGTCAAACTCAGGAGTACGTCTACTATCACCCATAAGTCAGCGAAGAAATACTGTATATTTTTAAGCGTTTATTTAGCTAAATTTAAAGAAAGAAAGCGTCCGGTTTGACCCGCCTGGCGCCTGCATAAAAATCAGCGAACTTTTTTTTTTAAATCCAGCCGATTTGAACATTTAGTTAAACTCAAGAACACGTCTTCTATAAAGTCAGCTTAGTAATATATTTTTTCTCGCAAAGAAATAATTGTTTTTACCGTGTTTCTTTGTGAAGTTCTTCGTACTAGCTGGGTCCTGTCGCCGCCATCTTGATCAGGACAAAGCTGACGCGTCGCGTGGAGATGACGCGTATACAGCAAGAGAAATTGAATATGATGTCCCATTAAGTAAAGCAGAAATAAAAATAATTGTTAAAGATAAAATAAATGATATGTGGCAGGAGAGGTGGGATTTAGAGGAAAGAGGAAGACATTTACATAACATACAGAAGGAGGTACTCCTAAGTGACGATAGTAGTTTAATGTCTAGGAGAGAGGAAGTATGGATTAAGTTGAGGATTGGGCACACTACATTAAATAGTGGTCTAAAGATAATAGGAAAACATCCATCAGGTGACTGCTCTAATTGTGGGGTACTGGAAGGAGTGGAACATGTGTTGATTTATTGTAAGAAATATAATAAAGAGAGGAAGGCACTGGAAAGGGTAATGGGGAGTTCGGTGACAATGGTTACTTTATTGAAGAAAAATCAGTCACAGGTTATAACTAAAGCATTTGTTAAATATTTGAAAGTTACAAAATTAGCTGAAAGGATTTAATTTTATTTTAATTAATTAATTAATTAATTTATTTATTTATTTATTTTTTGTTGAAAGTAGACTCTTGAATTACATCTCCGTCCGGTTGATGGCGGTAATGCACTGAGTTTGTAAACTGCCAGTAAACACCATCGAAGAAGAAGAAGAAGAAGAGATGACGCGTATTAAACACTGAAGCGTATAGTGGACAATTTTTTCGTGTTTATTGTTAATCACAACCCCCCCAATGTTAGACCTAAAGTTACGCCCCTGGGCAGCACCCATGAACGGTGGGAATAATCTTGGAGAAAGCTGTGAGCTTGACTTTTGGCGTACGTAATCAATTCGACTGTTTGGAGTTTCCATCAGAGAACTGTATCAGCGAGACTTTTAAAAGGCAGAGACAGTCATTTATGAGTTCTGCCTGACCCAAACTGTGGCCTTGATGGTGGACTTATCTCAACTCCTCCTNAAGCTTGGCAGCACTCAGTCTGAATTATGTGGAGCTGCGTCAGAGCTGGAGCAGGCTGTTATCAGGACTGTGGACTTTCTGGCAGCACCCATGAACGGTGGGAATAATCTTGGAGAAAGCTGTGAGCTTGACTTTTGGCGTGCGTAATCAATTCGACTGTTTGGAGTTTCCATCAGAGAACTGTATCAGCGAGACTTTTAAAAGGCAGAGACAGTCATTTATGAGTTCTGCCTGACCCAAACTGTGGCCTTGATGGTGGACTTATCTCAACTCCTCCTGGCATGTTTAGAAAAAACAAAGATGCTTTGTCTGTCTCCTCACACCTCCCTTCCCCAAGGCCGTGGACATGTGATGGAACCTCAACTGAGCTGATGATAAATAACACCTCTTATCTGGACAATGGCTGAGAGGAGGTCTCTGGACTATGCTACGACCTTCCCTTAAAATTCAATGCCTTCACCAGCCTGTACATGTAGTAGGTTTCTTTGATGCCTCAAACCGTGCCCTGTCTAGTACACGGTGTGCGATATCTTTTTTTATACCGTCTCTCCTTATATTTTCTTCCCTTTTCTCATCTAGGCAAAAATAATATTCTGAATAAGAATAATAGGGTAGCGCTAATTAGCAACAGCTTTATGCACTACGTCCATCTTTCTGACGACTGTACGTACATGTTTATGGAGGACCAAACTGACATAATAATAAATAAAAGAATAAATATATATCCCACATAAAACAATAAATATATAAATCAAAGTAGAAATATATATCCTAAATAATAATAAATAAAAGAATAAATATATAAATCAAAGTAGAAATATATATTTTTAATGAGAAATAAAATCATAAATATATATATTCTTTTTTACATCTCCTTACACATGAGAAATAAAAGCATAAATATATATATTCTTTTTTATATCTCCTTACACATGAGTTTCCGTCAATAACAATAGATATTTTGCTTTGCCTTTTTCTCGCTGTTTTTCCGTTTGCTGTATTTATTTATTGCTGTATTATTTGCTGTATTTATTTGTTTTGTTTTCTTGCTGTATTTCTGCCTCTTCGTTATGTTAATGAGGAGGCTGCTTTCTAAGTCCAGCTCTACTATTGGTCAATAAACCGGAAATAGAATGATCAGTGTGCAGATCGATTGAGCGTGCCTGCGCTGCGGTCCTCTTAGGAGATCTCCGTATTTGAAAGGAAGTAAACAACTATTACAGGTAGATGTATCGTAGGATTGCTGAAGAATTAAGGCACGTTGCTAGCTTAGCTGAAAGTAATACAGTCAGTGATGACTATTTACTGTTTCGAGTCAATGTTTTGAGTGAGTGGCTGGTCCAGGTAGCTGCAGACACGGATACTGAAGCGGACTCATTAGTTGTCCAGATTTTGGAGGAAGTGGCTTGTCGTTTGAAGTATCTGTACTTTCGACTACACTACATTTCTATAATGTGTTGAGTTACAAGTTACATTCAAGTTGCAGCTTTTTGATTTGTCATTAGTTTGAAAGTAACTGATGTCGAGAGGGGAGTTGGTCCATTGAACGATAATGTGTTTACTGCAGTTAAAATGACACATTGGTTTTACTTTGTGTTAAATAAAAACTTTCAAAGGTTGAATCATTCCTCTTTCTAATGTTTGCTTAATGACATTTATCTCTGCATGTCATCCCTGAAATTCTGATGTACAGAATCACAAGTCCAAGTGTGAACTGTGTCACAGAGTAATCACAATAAAAACATGTATTATCTGCAGCATCCATTAAAATGACACAAAACTATTAATGTATTGCAGAAAATAGACTTACAGTAGGCACACTTAATGATATTGGAGACCATTGTATTAGGTAATACATACAGCAAGTAATTTTACATTTACTTAGGTAAAAATATTAATATGGTACTTCTACTTTGAGCAGAGTACATTTTTGTCTGTTTATTTGTACTTTTACTTCTGTACAGTGTTTGAGTACTTTATCCACCACTGAGTGTCACAACAAATGTAAATTATTCAATGTGATACTGGTGGATTTTATAGCATGCTGTACATAATGTTTTATGGTTCAAGTATCTTTATTGTCAATCGCATCACGTGGTACATGAGGTGGAACGACAGTTTGTACCGAAGTACAGGTAGTCCCCGACTTACGAGCGCTCTGACCTACGAGGTTCCGGACTTACGAGCTGGCGAATTTTTGGGAAAAACGCGAAAAATACCAAGTTTTTCTGTGTTTTTTCACCACAGTTCGTTAGCTAAACATGTGGACACACGTTTCCGATCATTTTTATGCACTCATAAGCAGCTTTTAGATGAAAAACGAGTGTTTGTAGTCGCGCTAGCAAAACCATTCCAACTTACGAGCGAAATTCCGGACTTACGAGACACGTGGCGGCCGTTCCGAATTACGAGATTTCCATGTTACGAGCAACTCGTTGTAACGGAACTCGCTCGTAAGTCGGGGACTACCTGTACTGGTACAACATCAAATTAAAGTGCATGTGTTTAGATTAATCTCAACTGCTACCACACCAAAGTTTGAAAGTTAAAGCCTTACTGGCAATTACTTGTTTTAGGTTGTTTTTCTAAAAGATAATGAATTGTTAAAATAATGTGAAAATGTAATGTTATTCATAATGGAAGCTTTTGGGGGGAAAATTGTCATTCTCACATAATGAATAGGCTAAACACATGACCAGAGATAACAGTGAAATTAACAGCTTTTATTTATTTTGGGAAAAAATATTTGACATTCTCACATAATGAATACATATATAACCAGAGATAACAGTTACCGGTAAATTAACAGCTTCAGATTTAATTTAATTATTTTTCAACTATAAACAGGTTTTATTCATGTATTTTTCATCTATTGACAACGTTTATTTTCAGCTTTTATTTTGAAAAGCAACACGCAGCGCTTCACCATCTTGTAAACGTGCACAAATACGCCCGTGAGGGCTCACGGAGCTGAGTGGAGGCTCACTTTACTGCAGTTCCAACCTATTCGCAGCCGCCCGTAACAATTCAGAAACTGAGCGTATTTGTACTTTTACTTCTGTACAGTGTTTGAGTACTTTATCCACCACTGAGTGTCACAACAAATGTAAATTATTCAATGTGATACTGGTGGATTTTATAGCATGCTGTACATAATGTTTTATGGTTCAAGTATCTTTATTGTCAATCCGTCTGTTTGTAATGATTTTGTTTTTCTATTACATTAGTGCTTAGTGTATTTCTAGTTGATGTTTTTCTTAGTTAATCCTAGATGTTATTACTGTTTTTCTCTTACATTTTGTTGTTGAATGTAACTGGGACCCTGTGTACATAATCTCATTTCATCACATGTACCACATGCATGACGAGGCAGCTTAAAAAGAAGCTTGTCTTTGCAGCCATATTGTGGACCAGTTTGGTCAAAAGGCCTAAATGTCTCTGAGCTGGACACTGAGGGACACGTTGAGCTGAGATGGTGAGTATGTGTGAAGTCTGCAGATGTGCACTGATGTTGATTCAGAGTCCTATATATATACCGTATTTTCCGGTGTATAGGTCGCACCTTTTTATGGTTTTTTCAAGGCCTGCGACCTATACACAGGTGCGACCTATATATGGCTTGTTATCACTTTCGACGAAACAAATTTTTAAATCCAGCTCATTTCACAATTACGTTCATTTATTAAGGAAAAGTTCAGCTCAGACACATATTTGCTATAATTTTTTATCAAACAAATAATTGTTTTTAAGTGTTAATCTTCTTAAAAGCCTTGCTGTGTGCTCCTGTGGCAGACATTTGCAGCAGAGCTAAACGTAGGTGCGACCTATACACCAGTGCGACCTATCTAGGGATTTTTCCAATCTATTGGTGATAATTGGATGGTGCGACCTATACACAGGTGCGACCTATACACCAGAAAATACGGTAGATAATCAATTATCAATATTTCCGGTTTATTGACCAATAGTAGAGCTGGACTTGGAAAGCAGCCCTCCTCATTAACATAACGATGAGGCAGAAATACAGCGAGAAAACAAAACAGAAATAAATACAGCAAATAATACAGCAATAAATAAATACAGCAATAAATACAGCAAACGGAAAAACAGCGAGAAAAAGGCAAAGCAAAATATCTATTGTTATTGACGGAAACTCATGTGTAAGGAGATATAAAAAAGAATATATATATTTATGCTTTTATTTCTCATGTGTAAGGAGATATAAAAAAGAATATATATATTTATGCTTTTATTTCTCATTAAAATATATATTTCTACTTTGATTTATATATTTATTCTTTTATTTATTATTATTTAGGATATATATTTCTACTTTGATTTATGTATTTATTGTTTTATGTCGGATATATATTTATTCTTTTATTTATTATTATGTCAGTTTGGTCCTCCATAGACTACCCCTTTTGGTTCATCAATGTCAGGAGGTTCCACTTCAGAGAATGTTCCTGCAGCAGGTGTGCATCTGGTCCCACCCCTCTGCTGAGAAGTAGCAATTCTTGTACCTTGTTTTGCATAAACAAAGAAAGATGGGTCAATCATTGTGTTTTGTTGTAATGTATTCTGGGGTTTAAACTTAATTATCCATCCATCCATCCATTTTCGTCCGCTTATCCGGGGTCGGGTCGCGGGGGTAGCAGCCTAAGTAGGGAGGCCCAGACTTCCCTCTCCCCAGCCACTTGGAGCAGCTCCTCTGGGGGAATCCCAAGGCGTTCCCAGGCCAGCCGAGAAACATAGTCCCTCCAGCGTGTCCTGGGTCTTCCTCTGGGTCTCCTCCCGGTGGGACATGCCCGGAACACCTCACCAGGGAGGCGTCCAGGAGGCATCCTAACCAGATGCCCGAGCCACCTCAACTGGCTCCTCTCGATGTGGAGAAGCAGCGGCTCTACTCCGAGTCCCTCCCGGATGACTGAGCTTCTCACCCTATCTCTAACGCCAAAATTACACTACATACGGTCCGCTCCGCTCCGCAGGTCGCAGCTGAGCGTCTCAAACTCCAATTTCCACTACCTCCGCTCAGCTCAGGTCCGCCTGCATGCGCCGCTCCTAGACGCATGCGCGGGATTTGCGGGATCGCGCGATAAATCAAGTGATAAATAAGTAAGTCAGAACAAAACAATTCATTCGGTGGAAGAAGGAGAACAACAGTAGAGACTGCTGCCTTGATCTTCTCTCGTAAATGAGCGACAGGACATGGTTTGAGCAACAGGAAGTGATGTATTACATTTCAGAATAAAATACTTTATTTATTTATTTATTTCTTGTATTGCGTTTGTAGGCGTAGTCATAAATGATAGTTTGAAAGCATTTTTGTACAAATAAATCCGTATAGAGCTAGGATTAAGTCCGCCCGTGGTGATTTTATTTTGTAAATACGGAAGTTGTGCTCGTTCCTTTTCCTGTTGGTGCGACGTAATCTTCAAAAGTTGACTCCGCACAGCTCCGGCGTCCGGCAGAAATAGAAAAATTTCTAATTTTGACGGACTGCCGTCCGCTCTCCGCAGCTCGCCGCCGCCGTGCGGAGCCAGTGTAAATTCTGTCATTGATTATAATGGGTGCGTATTTGCTGCGGAGGTCGGACCGGAGTGGGGCGGAGCCGGAACGCGTGTGGTGTAATTTTGGCGTAAGGGAGAGTCCAGACACCTTGCGGAGAAAACTCATTTCAGCCGCTTGTATCCGAGATCTCGTTCTTTCAGTCACAACCCAAAGCTCATGACCATAGATGAGGGTGGGAACGTAGCCTGGCCCTCGCCTTCCTGCACAGCTCCGCTCAATTCTCATTTCCCTTCACTGCACAGTCTGGGACTTCTCTCATAGACAACGATTTCTCCGGTAGATTTTTGACCGGACCAATCAGAGAACAGAAGGCGGAGTTTTTGGCCCCTAACCCACGCCCCCACCTGTCCCAGCGCAGCCAGCGAGCATTCGCATGTTCTCATTCAAAGCGATGCAAAGCGATGCAGGACTGTTTTATATGTGACACAAATTTATTAATTTCCCCTTCTTAATCCCTTATCTGGAGTTTTCTTTTGTTTTTTTTCCCAAAAGTCAAGTAATCGCTCCCTCCTCCCTCCTCCTTCTCCTCCTCACCCTCCGCTGAGTGAAATGAACAAGGAAATGCCTCAGGTTGTCACGAGAGAATTAAAGTCAGGTTTTACGTTGCTGCCCGAGTCCCATCAGATTTCCTGGTCTTCTGGTGTGTTGGACCAGCGATCCATGGTTTTATTTTATTTTATTAGGACGTTTTATTAACATATAAACACAATATGCAACAGAGCGAGAGAAAATTCAGCAGGAGGCGGAGCTGAAGTCAAGTTCAGAAGACCACGGGGGAGCTCGCAGCCAACGAGCAGCCGCATGTTCTCATTCAAAGCGATGCAAAGCGATGCAGGACTGTTTTATATGTGACACAAATGTATTAATTTCCCCTTCTTAAGCCTGAAATACACCTGAGCGTCCTCATGTACGCCACTCTACGCGCGCATTTTGTGCGCATGTGTTTTGCTGCTGTGTTTTGCTGCTATACTTCAGAAACTATCAGCTTTCAAACGCTCGCCTTCTCCTTGTTGTAATATGAGCAGCTGCGCACGGAGGGGACTCAACTGAGCTCGCTGATTGGTCACTTGCTGACATGCCTACTGAAATGATTGACAGCTTTCAGTCAGCTCATGTAGCTCGCTGAAGACCGCGGCGGTGTTCTGATACGGTGTTTCTACTATATATGTTATAAAAAGTTCTCTCAGAAATAAAAATAATAACAGGGAGTGCTTTTCCTGCAGCACACAGCCCACCAGGGATATTTAAAACATCGCGCACCCAGGTAGGACCTGAATTCATTCATTTCATTCATGGAGTGAACGGAGGAAGAAGTGATTACTTGACTTTAGGCAAAAAAACAAAAGAAAAGGCCCGATCAGCGATAAAGAAGGGGAATTTATTTCATTTGTGTAACATACAAAACAGTCCGGCGCCGGGGAAGTTTATGGTCAGACACCGCGCATCGCGCACGCGGACGTAAAAAAAAAGCTTTGCGCGTATGTGCCCTGAGGGGCTACGCGGGGCTACGCTTTTGCCTTGACGTACGTACGTTGCGTATAGGCGTATCGTGAGAACGCTCAAGTGTATCTCGGCCTTTAATCCCTTATCTGGAGTTCTCTTTTGTTTTTTTGCCAAAAGTCAAGTTATCGCTCTCTCCCTCCTCCTCATCCTCCTCTCCCTCCGCTGAGTGAAATGAACAAGGAAATGTCTCAGGTTGTCACGAGAGATTTAAACTCGGGTTTTAAGTTGCTGCCCGAGTCCCATCAGATTTCCTGGTCTTCTGGTGTGTTGGACCAGCGATCCAATGTTTTATTTTATTTTATTAGGACGTTTTATTAACATATAAACACAGAATATGCAACGGAGCGAGAGAAAATTCAGCAGGAGGCGGAGCTGAAGTCAAGTTCAGCAGACCACGGGGGAGCAGCCATCAGCAGAGGCCACGCCTCCAGCAAGAATTGGTTGTCAATGGAGAAAGTCCAGACCCTTGTCTGAAGCGAAGTGAAGGACAAGGGTCTGGTTTTAACCAGGCTAGTGGGAACGTAGATCGATCGGTAAATTGAGAGCTTTGCCTTTCGACTCAGCTCTCTCTTCACCACGACACGCTTCACTGCGGATGCTGCACCTATCCGCCTATCGATCTCACGCTCCAGTTTTCCCTCATTCGTGAACAAGACCCCGAGATACTTAAACTCCTCCACTTGGGGCAGGACCTCCTCCCCGACCCGGAGAGGGCATGCTACCCTTTTCCGGCTCAAGACCATGGCCTCGGATTTGGAGGAACTGATCCTCATCCCGGCCGCATCACACTCGGCTGCAAACCGCTCCAGCGAAAGCTGTAGATCACGACCTGATGAAGCCAATAGGACCACATCATCTGCAAAAAA
>JBBPBX010000515.1:0-21917 GCA_038048925.1 Garcialebias charrua
ATGGTTATTGTCACCAAATCTTTATTTTTGTCTTGATATGAAAGTGTACACTTCTGACGTTTTCTGAATGTTTGCTTACTGTGAGAAAAAAAAAACAAGTGGCATAATTTTATTTAATTAGTTTTTTAATCTTTAAAACTTTAATGGTCATTAATTATTATCACCAAATCTCTATTTTTGTTTTGAAGTGCACTTCTAATGTTGTCTGAATGTTGTCTGAACGTTCACTCTGGACATTTAATGTGAAAAAACATGTTTGGTGTGATTTAATTTAAAGAGTATAGTACAAACTTAATGGTTGTTATTATTTATCACCAAATCTCTATTTCTGTGTTGTAAAAAAACTGTACACTTCTGTTAGTTAGATGTTTAAGAGAGGGTTTAGGGCCCTCTATTCTCCCACAGTACTTCTCTCAGTTAAACTCTGGTGCCAGAAAATGGCTTCCATTAACTCCTGTTTATCCCCCCAGAAGCAAAACCTTGTTGTTCTGGTGGTTTGATTGAACACTGTGACAGTTGAGGGTGGGCAATCACAACCCCCACTGTTGGTTGGAGGCCCTTTCATTGGCCCTTTGATTTCTCCCAGGATGCCTGTGGTGAAGGTTTCCCATCATTGCCACCATTTTACTTTGTTTGGTTCAAAACAGAGGAGCACCATAGTTGCCAAGTCCACTTTTTTCAAGCGGCATTGGGCTTGTTTTTCCCTGTAGTCGCTCTCAAATTTGATCAGCCGCGTGTGGCGTTTTTTTGGGCTTCTCGCGGACATTGAGTCGCTTATTTGTGCTTGTTTTTCAGTCGAGCAGTAATGCGAGTGGTAGGTAGTTTGTCACGCCCCCCTTCCACGTATGTTACGTCAAGGCGGATGTTACGTTCAGGTGCAGTTGGCGCAAGCGACAGTCAGAGCCGGTAAAACTATATAAGCGCGAGCAATTAATGATGAGTCAGCATGAGCAGCATATAGTGACACAACATATATATCTTGTATCATTCAACTATGTTAGTTTTTAGCAAACAAAATGATAAATTAATGAAAATTACTTTCAAAGTGAGTTTAAAATTAAAAACCGTGTTTCTTCACGGGACATCCGACTACACGCGAATGCAACATTGTTATTTATTCTTTGTCTCATTCATTCATTCAACCTTTATTTAGTCAGGTAAATCTCATTGAGCCTCGAGGGCTCATTTACAAAAGCGACCTGCTACAAACTAAAGAATTTAGTGAAATGTCTAGACAAGACAACGCTAATATGAGCTCTAAGTGGGGTAAATATGGAAAAAAATATAATAAAGATTGGGAGAAAGAGCGTGCTCTTCAAGACTGGATCTGACCACGACCACAGATGGGAGAAAAATGCAAAATGTATTTTTATTTTTTAGACTGAATACGTTCTTTAATGTATAATTTTGCTTGTTATATGTAATGCCATAATAAATATGTTTATACTGTTTAAAACTGCCTTTTTTTACACAATGGGATGGGGTGCTTTTTTGGGGCTTTTTTTGAAAGAGCGAGTCGCTTGTTTGTGCTTGTTTTGAAGGAGCTGATCGCTTCTTTCGGTCTGGAGATCTGGCAACCCTGAGGAGCACCGCCCTGCAGCTGGATCTTGATGCTTGAACCAAATCCAAATCCCTGGTCAGCAGATACCAACAAGAAAGGTAAGGGCTTGAGGCCTTATGCTCCTAACCCCAGTTGAATAATGAAGGTTTGTGTTTGCTCATTAAATTATTCTGAATTAATTATAATTTATAAGCTGCTTCCAAGTTACACCAAGACAGGTTTAAGGCTTTTGAACTGCAACTTCAGATGTTTTACTTAATTTCAGAGTTAGCTAGCCTCAAAAATATTTGAGTTTTGCTTCTAAAGCTAAAACTTTCTCCAGTGAACAGCTGTTTCCTCAGCATCAGTTCCAGATGTTCTGTAACCGTCAGACTGTGGTTCTGCCAGAACTTTAAAACAGAACGCAGCTCACCCCGTCATTCCCGTCTCTCTGTCGCGAACAGGAAGAGAGAAACGAACACGTCCAGGTTGTGGAGGTCACTTACGCAGCGACTCTCAACAGATCAACTGACAAGAACTACATAAACTCTGAGACCGGTGAGAGTTTAAAGCAAACACAAAGCTTCTGAACGGTTTGAACCATACAGATCGAAAGAGTTCACTCAGCTGGATAAGGTGAAGAAACTTGAAGACGTTCAAGTGGAAAGATTATTATTACTTTTTTAACCTTTTTCACTACAGACTTGAACTGTTGTCCCTCCCCCCATCCCCCAATGCTGTTATTGCATGAGCACCCTGTGAGTCATCAAGGCCTCTAATGACCGTCAGGCTGATGTTCCTCATTTGCATGTGAACAAACTGTTTTGATTGACATTGTTAAACCTGTTTGTCCTATGTGGAGGAACTGAAACTGAGGCTTGGGGTTAGGGTTAAACTCTCATTGACAATGGCAAAAAACATTTATTCTGTTCCTAAATCTACTCTTTGGAGACGAACTCATCTTGCTGCCAAGTGGAAATTTAAGTGTTTAGATGATGACCAAGATGATTCTCAAGATTTTGTTAAAAATTCTCCTGCATTTCAGCATGAAGTCATTGCCATGCATAGTGAACACAGTGAATCACTTGAAAGTTGCACAATGGATGGTCAAATGTGGTTCCTAGCTTTGTTTGCCTCAACGCAGTTTTGAAGTGCACAGTAAAAATGCCAGTGTTAAAATCTCAGGTGTAGTGTTAAATAAAGAGTGTGAGTGTTGTTTTAACATCACACAGCTTTAAAAAAACACTGCCTGCGTAATATTCGTCATATTTGCATTGTTAAATTCCAGTGCTAATTGGGTGGTGTTGCTTTAAGCCCCGCCTTCGCGTAACGTCTGCAGGGTGCCTTCTACTTTCTGTCGTGTTGCCACCAGTCACTGGTCGATATGGCTTCTGTTCGCACACGAAAGACACAATTCTTTCCTAAAGGTAAGCTAAATATCTGTACATGACTATTGTTTTGTTGGGAATGTGCTTTTTAGTTTGAAATATTGGCGATGTGTTATGTAAAAAGCTAACATTGCAAACAGCTAGCTTCAGAGGAGTTCATTTTCCGTAAGGTTACTCAAAATAATAATAAAAAAAGGTTTTAATCCAACATAAATGTCGAATGTTTTCAACTATTTTACATAATTTATGGTTTCATTGTGGCTGTTGTCTGGTTCGTCCTGTTGCTGGGTAAACTTTTGAGACGGAACGCAAAAGAGCGCGAAAAAAGTCCACCATAGAGCTCCGTAGATTAGACGTAAAGCAATTTTTGACGTAAATCCAAACATACGTTCTGCACCACATGTACAGTTCTGTATTACCAAGCACTTAGCCTATCCTAACACAGTGCCCTACATAATAAAAAAAACACACGTATGTTTTTGAGCCATAATGAAGTGAAAAAAAGAGTTAATGGCCTATATTTGCTGGTGACTCGTATTCTTACGTCCATCCTCCGTATTCCGTATTGCGTTTACGACGTAAAACCAACGTCCGCCTCTGTCTATCCGCCGTACTCCGTTTACGACGTAAAACAGAAACAGCGTTCATAGTACAGTACTGTACCAGTAGCAAAGCAAGTCACGTTACGGACTGCGGTAAAGTGAGTCAGCTCCGTCAGCTCTCACTAGCGTATTTGTGCATGTTTACAAGATACGGAAATGCTGCGGCGACTAGCTGCGTGTTGCTTTTGTTGTCGTACGGCTAGCCGGCAGGGAGTGGATTCTGACGACTAGCTAGCTAGCTCAACACTCTAGCTTGGATAAAGTTTAGCTGAAAGAGCTAACGTGTTCAAAGTGATAGTGGAAGGGATAAATAGCTGGTTTTTAACATCTGTAAGGTGTTGTTAAAGCTTGGATCTTGTCCCTTTTGTGCTCTGCAGAAATGCTGTGTTCAAGTGGCATCAGACAGTCCAGAAATGGGTTTGTGTTCCAGTAACAGATGACTGCTATGATTACTTGAAATTCATGCACGAGGGTAAGTTGAGTACTAATTATGATGTTGTAGCAGCTGCCATTAAATGAAGTAAGCTTAACGTAGTTTATCTCAAATTATGCCCAGAATGCTTATTAATCAACCCCTGTCTTTGTTCAAGTAATAATTAAGTCATTATTTTTCATAAAAATGGTGATGTCAAACAATATGGGTAACTTTAAAGACAAAATGTACCATTTCAACCACCAGTTCATTGTCTGAAAATGCTATTCAAAATATTTTCTAATTATAAATTTAATTGGCTCTTACAAGTTCTAACCGTATGCTATAAATTAGTTAAGGTGTGTATTTTTTTTCCTTCCAGTTTATGCTAAATTCAATTTGTCAAGTGAAATATGTGTAGACCTGAAAGACTCTTCTGGAGTTGATGTGGATTCTGACATTTTTGATGAACTCCTGAGGTCTGCAACAGTATCTTTCAAAAGTAGTCACTAAGCACTTTGGTAAGATTTAAAAGCATTAAAACAAGTGTTCCTTCTAATGCATTTTAAAAATATATAAATCAAAAGTTAAGTTCAAGTTGTAATGTCTTCTAAACTTTATACAGTGGGCGTCGTTGACGAGAGTGAGGTAACAGACGCTTCCTTCAGTTCTGAGTCAGCCTCGTCACTTGAATCTTCAAGCTCATCTACAGTGATCACAGAGAAGACGACTGGTTGAAGGACCACCTGATGGCAAAACACGTGAGTTGTGTCAAGGTGGAAAATAGAATGATCCATTTTAAAATTCATTCATTTAAAGGCAAGCTAAAAGTAGCATCAGTCCATCCACCCACCCATCCATCCACCTACACACCCATCATCCATACCCACACATCCATCTGTCCATCGATACATCCATCCACACTTCCATCTATCCACCCATCAATCCATCCACCCACTCATCCATCCGTCCAGGCGTCCACCCTTCCATCTATCCATCCTTCCACCCATTCATCCATCCACACATTCACACATCCATCCATCTACTCATCCATCTACTCATCCATACATCCATCTACTTATCCTGTTGTCCCTTTCCAGGTCAGGGGCAACTGATGCCTATCTCCAGCACTCACTGTACGAGAGGTGGAGGACATCCATCACAGAGCTAAAAGTAAAATAAAATATGGACAGCTAAATAGCACAAAGTATGCAGAAGTAGTTTGGTTGCAAAACAAACATACTTAAAAATAAAAAACAGGATACCAGCCAGTCAGAATTTTCTGGATCTTGCAGTGACATTCTGCTCATGTGTACAGGTGGCTGGCAGGTTGCATGTTGAGCTGCAGCGAGTCAGTGGAGCTGTTGCTGTGAGTCTTTCCTGGGCGGACGAGTCATCAGAGAATTCCAGTGAATGTAGCTGCTACGAGGTCATGGACACCAACGGAGAGATCGTCCACGTGGTAAGAAAGCCCACACCTCTTGGCAGGTTACAACAAAGACTTTAAAAGTCTTTCCTTCTGAGAGAATCGTTGTTTGTCTCGTCCAGGTGAGGATCAAAGAGACCACGGGGCTGCCGCTCAACCTGTCCAACTTTGTCTTCTGTCAGTACACATTCTGGGAGCACAGCGAGCCCACCGTGGTTCCTCCCATGGTCAGCCCTGACAGACCTTCTTCTCGAAGCTCTGACGCTCACTTCACTGTCCAGTTTGATCACTGCAAGGTACAGGAAGAGTCTCTGATGCCTCGATTCTTGTCAGTTTTATTTTCAAATCATCTTTACCCTGACCCTTCTTGTTTTCTCCAGGACTTTGTTGTGCATGTGACAGATGAGTTTTTGGAGTTCATCTCAGATGGAGCTTTGGCCATAGAAGTGTTTGAATGAAGGCAACATTTAAGCATAGACAGAATATGCTATATGATCTGGACCAGTCATCACTCATCTTGGATCACTTCCCTAGATTCTTGGATACACCAGGCTTGGTGAGAAACTCTGAGATTTGATTAACCGAACTTTTGAATTGGGTTTTTTAATGGTATTTTTTCTTTTTTTTAGATTGAGCAGGACTTCATCATGCTCTTTGGAGAAGACATCTTGGGGAAGTTCATTGCAAGATGGCCAACATTCTACAAACCAAAGGTCATCACTGTCAGCAAAAGCCTTAGACAGAGCGTTCCACTGGATGACCTTCTGTCTGCTCAGGAGGAATCACGTGATTATGGTATGTACTGATAGATAAATATGTTCAACAGTCTTTTCTATGTATGCATTTTCATGTCGTAATTCTAATGATTGCTTGTGTTATGATTTTATCAGAATGGGATAGCGACTTGGCAGCCATTCTCCTGCTGGTTCATCTATTGCCTCCAACCCCCAAAGGGAAGAAACGTGTAAAAATTAGTGCAACTGAGGCAGCTCATTAGCGCTTTGAGATTTTCACTAATGAAAAGCGCGTTATAAATTGAATTCATTATTATTATTATTATCATCGTGTTGTGAAGTTCATGAAGTTCATGAAGGTATGTTTTTGACATGCATTATTGCGCTTCACTTACAGTAAATTGATCTCAGTTTTACAAGACTGTATAATGTAAAGTCATTATTTGTTTTTATTTGTATTATAAATTTATAGTTAATTTTGGAGGGGATGGGAGGGATCAAGGTGAATTTTATGACGAAATGGGAAAAAAATTGGTTATGGGAACATAATGTCACAAAGAATTGTATGAGCCTATTAGAACTGATCTTTTCACTGAAGCTCACAGGAGTTTCCTTGCAAGTCACATCCACTTTTGTGGCATGGTCACAGCTAAAGGAAGGTGGAAAGTGTTCTTAATTTGTTGCTTGTGAGGGTCTAAAACCATTATTTCTAATGTGCTGTCTCTCAATCTTAGGTGGGGACAAGCATGGCGACATTCCTTGGCAAAGTTGGATCTGCACAGCCCTTCCTCCTCTGCGTTGGAGAAAAGAAGAGCAGTATTCAAAAGTTCTACATCATCCTGGATCAGAAGCCCATTCCTTGTGTGGTACAGACTGCAGTGGCTGCCTTCGATGAACTTTTTAAGGCGCATTTTGTGTTTGCTGTGTCCTACGATGCAACCCTACTCAACTTCTACACTTTCATCCAAACAACAGTTTATGGGATTGATGCGGCAGCAACAAAGGAGAGCCCCAGAGTCAAGGAAATCAGAGTGAGCATTAACAACATTTAAATATGCCAACATGTTTCATTTGTAAGGTTCAGCACAGACATTCTTCAACTCTTTTTCAGCATTTGAAATTTAGTCATGCTTTGTATCCAGGCCACAAATTGCGTTTGAAATGTGAGGAACATAGCTGTTCATCAGTTTTTTTACACGTATTCTGGGTTCAAGAAGCACTTGGTGAAAGCACATGGAGACACTATTGCCATAGACTCTGTTCATGTGGACAATGTTGGAACAGATGGTGTTGAGACCCATGATGTTTGTGCCGATGACCCGTTGAGTACTACTTCTGTTCGTCAAGAAAGTCTTCCTAAAAAGTGGCAGTTAATGGACATGTGTAGCTCTGTTGCCCAAGTTCAAGCAGCTGGAGTTTCTGAAAATATTGTGCAGTCTTTAACTTGTTCAATGGAAGAGGTTGTTAATTATGTTCATATTCAAGCACAGGATGCTGTTCTTGCATGTTTTTCATCTGAAGTGAATGAGCAAACCTTAAACAAAGTCAAATAATGTGTTGAGAACATGAAAAATCTATTCACACACCTTAACACTGAAACAAAGAGGCAAAGGTATATATATATATTTTTTTATGGAAAATTGTTGAACCAATAGAGCATGTTCTTGGAGTGTGTTATGATACACATTTGCATAAAACAACAGGTGTTTACAGTCAAATTCCTGTTAATGACAAATTTATGTACAGTATGTACCTATTTTAGGAACTGTTGAGTCATTGTTTACTAACGAAGAACTAGTACTTGCTTTCAACAAGTAAAGAGCCATAAAGATGGGATCTATAGAGACATCAGTGATGGTTCTTATTCCAGAAATCACTCATTATTTTCAGAGCAAGAACATGATCTCCCAATAAATACTGTACAGTTGTATTACGATGATTTTGAAATGGCAAATCCACTGGGACCCAAAAGGGGTTCACATAAACTTGGCTGTATTTATTTTATTTGTGACTGCTAAAGTCAATTGAATTGAAAAAGACTTCTGGACAGAAGTCGAAACGTTTTCTGTTACAAATAAAGTCCAGTTGATCTTGAATTGAACGCCTTTTTGACTGCTAAAGTCATTTAGAGTGTTTAGATGATCATCTGAATTAGGGATGCACCGATAAATCGGCCAGCCGATCGATCGGCTCCGATTTCCTTAATTTGGGGAGATCGGTGATCGGCCGATCTTTAAATGAGAAGCCGATTTTATCTACCGATTTTATCTGCCTCAGCAAAGGTTGGAAAATCCTGAAAATTTAGGGTGCATTTTGACATTTTAACACCTGAAAATCGGTATCGGCCAAAATCGGAATCGGCAGGTCAGACTTTCTAAAAATCTGTAATCGGTGATCGGCCAGTAAATTGAAATCGGTGCACCCCTAATCTGAATGCTTTCAGAATAGATGGTGGATGATGTGTTTGCTATTATTTGTGTCGCTAATCTGATATACTGTATTATCAGCCTTATGACAGGCAATTTTCGGCTGATAATGATGAAAGAAACATATTGTGCCCCGCTACTGTTTTATATGAGCTGAGCATCGAAGGTCTGTAATACTGAAATGGGTTTAATAAAAGTTGAACTTTCCATTTCTGAGTATTTTTTTTTTGAAAATTTTTTCCCATTGGATTTGGTTGATGTTGACACCTTGTGGTGTCAATCATTTACCTTTTCAACACCGCATTATGTTTATGATTAACACTGTTCAGTGTTAATCATAAACATAATGCGGTGTTGAAAAGGTAAATTATTGACACCTTGTGGTGTCAGTCGTTTACTTTTTCAACACCGCATTATGTTTATGATTAACACTGAACAGTGTTACTTTTAACATTATATTTTAACACTAACACTGTTGCAATGTTAATGTGACACTAGCTATTGTTGAATATTAACAATGTCTGGTGTTAATTTAACAAAAAATGGGTGTTAAACTTTTAACACTTTCGAAAGTGTTACTTTAACACCAGCTGACTTGGACACATATAGACACTTTTCCGGTGTTAAAATTAACACTGAGGGTGTTAATTCAACACTGGCATTTTTACTGTGATAGATGCATTATATTTTTCATATGAATAGCATGTACAGATTCTTTTTGTACCTATTTTTGTACCTATTTTGTTACAACTGATGCCAGTTATGCATTTTTTTTATTCATATACGGATTTGTTTTATATTATGATACTGATGCCTTTATGTTTAATAAACTGATTCTTTTATCATAACTTTCGACTCTGTTATTTTTAATGTTAGTACTGTAGAATTAATTCATAGCCAAGAGTTATTCGCACAACTACATATCATCATGATTCCACTAATAAATCTCAATTTAAAACTGTGGATTTGGAACTTGAAAAGTTTGTGTTGTCTGAACGTTCAGGGGATGTTCTCTGAACGTTTTATGGAGTTTCATTTGGACGTTCAGTGAACGTTTTCTGCAAACGTTCAGAGGACGTTGATGACAACGTTCAGATGACATTGTCTGAACGTTCAATGTTAGCTGGGGTGTTATATATGATATCTATGGTCTCCATTCTCCGTCTCTTCCTTCCACGGAGGAAGTCACATGTCCATCAGTGAGTCATACAGGAAGCCGTAACACAACAACAAGGATAGTTTTCTCATTATAACGAGATAATTATCTCATTATGAGATAATTATCTCGTTATAATGAGATAATTATCTCGTTATAATGAGATAGTTTCTCGTTATAATGAGATAGTTTCTCGTTATAATGAGATAATTTTCTCGTTATGAGTTAACTATCTCGTTATAATGAGATAATTATCTCGTTATAATGAGATAATTATCTCGTTATAATGAGATAGTTTCTTGTTATATTGAGATAATTATCTCGTTATAATGAGATAATTATCTTGTTATAATGAGATACAGCTCAAGAAAAATTTTACTTCCTGTGGCAGCTCTACTCTTTCGTATCTGACACCACATGTAAAGAAAACAGTTTCTAACTTGGGTTTTAAAATGTGGACAGTGATTTTAAAGGTGCAGTCTGCAGTTTCTGTAGTGCAGTCTAAGTTTTCTAAAAATATGTTTTTAACATATTTCTTCACTCTGTCACTATCTGCTGACAGACTGATGTTAGACAAAGTAATCTCTGAAAAAAACTATAGTCCCCTTTCTTCTCCAGGTGTTACTAAAAGCATTTCTAAAAAGCCACAGTGACCCGCCGTTAACCAGCCAATAAAAACAGAGCTTCTCACTTCTCACGCTCCTAACCCACGCCCCCGCCTGTCCTAGCCCCTGCGGCCGTGCAGGTTCTCGTTCAAAGGATTGCAAAGCGATGCAGGACTGTTTTGTATGTGACATAAATTTATTAAATTCCTCTTCTTCATCCCTGATCTGGACTTTTCTTTTGTTTTTTTGCCAAAAGTCAAGTGATCGCGTCCTCCTCTGCTGACTCCATGACTGAAATGAGGAAATGAATGAATTTGTCACAAGTGAATTTAACTCATGTCCAACGTGGCTGCGCGAGGCTCTGCAGATTTCCTGGTGTTCTGGAGTGCTGGACCAGCGATCCATGTTTTTATTTTATAGTTTAGAACATTTTATTAACATATAAACACAGAACTTTGCAGCGGCTGCCACAGGACATGCAGTGGAGGCGGAGCTAAGAAGGCAGAGCTGAATTTCAGCAGAGCAAGGGGGAGCAGAGCCATATATGGCTCTGAGGGGGAGGGACCAGAATGCTTTCCCTGTTGAAAATTTTTCTAAGTGCTGCGTTCTATAGAAACTGCAGAGTGCAGCTTTAAATTAGATTCCCAGATTGGAGCGGTGGTCAAGTCCAGTTTTTATCACCTCAGACAGCTGGCTAAAGTCCATCCTCACACAGCAGCAGCTGGAAACAGTAATCCATGCCTTCATCACCTCTCGGCTGGATTACTGTAACGCTCTTTACCTTGGAGTCAGCCAGTCCTCCCTCAGACGTCTCCAGTTGGTCCAGAACGCTGCTGCTCGCCTTCTAACTGGAGTTCATAAGAGGAGCACATCACCGCCACTCTGGCTTCACTCCACTGGCTGCCTGTTCATTTTAACATTATTATTTTTAAAAGTTTAAATGGTCTTGCTCCATCCTACCTCTCTGAGCTGCTTCACCCATACTCTCCTGCTCGGTGCCTCAGATCAGCTGATCAGCTGCTCCTGGAGGTGCCGAGGTCCAAACGGAGGCTCAGAGGAGACAAAACTGTGGAACGATCTCCCTCTTCCATCAGACGAACTCCTTCACTGTCCAGTTTTAAAACTCTTCTAAAAACACATTTTTACTCACTGGCTTTTTGTTCTGCACTGTTTTTATTGTTTTTATTGATCTTAATGTTTTAACAACTGTTTTATTTTTTATGTGTTTAAATGTTCATGATTTATGTGTACAGCACTTTGTTGCAACTGTGGTTGTTTTAAAGGGCTAATTTTTTTTTTTTTCATTCAAGCTTTATTTATACAGGCTAGCCTCGTTGAGTCACGGGGACTCATTTACAAGAGGGACCTGTCTCACTCACACCAAACAACCATCCACTCTCACACTCACACCTAGGGTCAATTTAGAGTCACCAATCAGCCTAACAAGCATGTTTTTTGGTCTGTGGGAGGAAACCGGAGTACCCGGAGGAAACCCACGCATGCACGGGGAGAACATGCAAACTCCACCCAGAAAGGCCCCGGACCGGGATTTGAACCGGCAACCTTCTCGCTGAGAGGCAGCAGCTCTACCAGTTGTGCCACCGTGCTGCCCATAATATAATATAATAAAGTATTATTATTGTTATTATTATTATAAAACGTGTTCATTCATTGTCAATTTGTGCCCGACACAGAATTATTCTATATAAATTGGTCCATAGAGTACACTTGTCCTGGCACAAATCTTTCCTGACTTGGATTCAGATTGTGTGAAGTGTGGTTTGGACCCAGCCACTCTCAGTCATATGTTTTGGACCTGTCCCTCTCTATCCCGCATCCCCACACCATGTGTTGTTGTGTCCCTGGGCAAGACACTTAACCCCGAGTTGCTCCCGGTAGGTCTGGATGGCGCCTTGCAAGGCAGGCTACCACACTGTGTGAATGAATGGGTGGATGGCTGGTATTGTAAAGCGCTTTGGGGCTCCTCACAGGGGGCTGGAAAGCGCTAAGCTCCATTTACCATTTACCATTACATATCCTAATTTTGAGAATCTGTTTTCGATTCAATTTCTGTAATTATCTCGTTCACAGTACAGCCTTCTCCACCCACTGCTCATATTTGGGGTCCTCCAAAAAAACAATTACTGTCAACCCATCTTGCTGATCTTGTGGCTTTCCTCACACTGCTAGCTAGATCTATTATACTGTTGCACTGGAAGAATCCTCTCCCACCAACACATTGTCACTGGATAAAAGATGCCCTTTATTTTATGAAATTTAAAAAAAATAGGTATTCTTTCAAAGGCTCTCAAACCCATTTTCAAGAATTTGGTCACCACTTTTGCATCACGTTATGTCTTTGACACTCGACGTGACCCCATGAATGATGCTCCCCTACTTCCTAGTTATAATGATGCTCACTCTTTACCTAACTCTTATAACAGTTATACTGTAGTAGCACAGAATATCTTAAGCCTTTTATTTGTCCTGTTTTGTGTGCTTTTTTTATTGTTTCATATTCATTATTCTAATTACTTCTTCATTTTATTACCTGAATGTATCTTTTTGTTATGGAGTTCATTGTTGTCTTAAAAATCAGAAATAATTCATATTTAAAAAGGAACTCAAGACGCTAAAAAAGTCATTATTACCAAAAGAAAAAGAACAACAAAACATCGGGCATATATTTATGCTCCTACCATTTATCAAACTGCAAATAAGTAACAGGAAAACCAAAACTATTATTAAACTGCAAAAGTTAGTTTTTATTTTATTTAATCCACTAAATAAAATAATCCACCACAACGGTGGATTTTCCACCAGTGGTGTGTACAGTGGTGGATTTGCTGGTGGAACGCAGTGGATTAAATCAAATGAAACCAAAAACAACATCTTTAGTGAAATACTTCCACACTGTTGATGAATTTCTGCCTGTTTGGGAAGACTTTGCCTGCTCCTCTGCTTCCGACTGCTTGACACATGACACACCCACTGACTGCAACTAGTCGATGTGAAATTTTAAAAGCATGCAAGATGTCTTAGAATCAAGTAATCAACTAGACTATTCAACCACTAGAACAACTTCCCAAGAGAAGCCAAAGCATTTTTTGGAGGAGATGGTGGTCAGCATTTGTTGAGTGTATACCATACCAGCTTTATTTATAGAGCACTTTAAACACGCACAGGACCAAAGTGTATCCATAACTTGATCAAGTCTAGCTTTTTTAACAGGCTCCTGACATTTATATGTATTAGTCCAAGACCAGTTCTGGATTTAAAATCTGCTAGGTTGTCACATTGTACTGGTATACCTGGGTCTGGATTAGTCTGTACATTCCCCAACAACAATAGCAATAATACAATTAAACATTTAAGCCTGGTACTAGAACTTCCGTACTTTTACATCATACCCACAGCTTGAAAGACAAGTATTATTAATGGAAGGGATTGGTGAACTACAAAAATGCTTACAACAACAAAAATGACTAAAATGAAGTGACATGCCAGGTTTATGCAACCACTTGGATGTGTTAGGTTTGGTTAGGTTATTTTATTTATACCCAAGGGTAGATTTGGTTTGCAGTGGTACAAACATGAGCATTCATCCATGCGCAAACACAAAGTAAAAACTAAGAACACAAACCATTCACAGATAATAGTGCTCAAGTCGCCACAGGTCATATTCAAAGTAGAGCTGGTAACAGTTAACTACAGCTGGTAACAGTTAACTACAGCTGGTAACAGTTAACTACAGCTGGTGACAGTTAACTGCTGCTGGTAACAGTTAACTGCTGCTGGTGACAGATAACAACAGATGGTAACAGTTAACTACAGATGGTAACAGTTAACTACAGCTGGTAACAGTTAACTACAGATGGTAACAGTTAACTGCTGCTGGTGACAGTTAACTACAGCTGGTGACAGTTAACTACTGCTGGTGACAGTTAACTGCTGCTGGTAACTGTTAACTACAGCTGGTGACAGTCAACTACAGTTGGTGACAGTTAACTGCTGCTGGTGACAGTTATCTGCTGCTGGTGACAGTTAACTACTGCTGGTGACAGTTAACTGCTGCTGGTAACTGTTAACTACAGCTGGTGACAGTCAACTACAGTTGGTGACAGTTAACTGCTGCTGGTGACAGTTAACTACAGCAGGTAACAGTTAACTGCTGCTGGTGACAGTTAACTACAGAAGGTAACAGTTAACTACAGTTGGTGACAGTTAACTGCTGCTGGTGACAGTTAACTACTGCTGGTGACAGTTAACTGCTGCTGGTAACTGTTAACTACAGCTGGTGACAGTCAACTACAGTTGGTGACAGTTAACTGCTGCTGGTGACAGTTAACTACAGCTGGTGACAGTTAACTGCTGCTGGTGACAGTTAACTACAGCAGGTAACAGTTAACTACAGCTTGTGACAGTAAACTGCTGCTTGTAACTGTTAACTACAGCTGGTAATAGTTAACTACAGCTGGTGAAAGTTAACTACAGTTGGTAACAGTTAACTACTGCTGGTAATAGTTAACTACAGCTGGTGACAGTTAACTACTGCTGTTGACAGTTAACTGCTGCTAGTAACAGTTAACTACAGCTGGTGACAGTTAACTGCTGCTGGTGATATTTAACTACAGCTGGTGACAGTTAACTACAGCTGGTGACAGTTAACTGCTGCTGGTAACTGTTAACTACAGCTGGTGACAGTCAACTACAGTTGGTGACAGTTAACTGCTGCTGGTGACAGTTAACTACAGCAGGTAACAGTTAACTACATCTGGTGACAGTAAACAGCTGCTTGTAACAGTTAACTACAGCTGGTAATAGTTAACTACAGCTGGTGACAGTTAACTACTGCTGGTGACAGTTAACTGCTGCTGGTAACTGTTAACTACAGCTGGTGACAGTCAACTACAGTTGGTGACAGTTAACTGCTGCTGGTGACAGTTAACTACAGCAGGTAACAGTTAACTACATCTGGTGACAGTAAGAGTCAGAGTCAGAGAGTCTTTATTGTCATTTGCACCGCATGTGGTACATGTGATGAAAACGAGATTATGTACACAGGGTCCCAGTTACATCCAACAACAAATGCAAGAGAAAAACAGTAATAACATCTAGAATTAACTAAGAAAAACATCAACTAGTAATACACTAAGCCTAATATAGTGGGAATAAACAGCAGCACGAACATGAGTTTGTATGAGCAGATGGTCACAGATGAACACAGATGAACACAGCAACAAGAAAACAGATCAGCATCAGCACAATGTGATATTTTGCAGTGTTTATTTTTTATTTTATTTTTATTTATTCATGAGTCTAACAGCCTCAGGGTAGAAGCTGTTCCTCAGTCTAGTGGTTCTACACTTGATGCTCCTCAACCTCCGTCCTGAGGGGAGTGGGGCAAAGAGTGAGTGTGCTGGATGAGTGAGGTCTTTCATGATGCAGGTGGCTCTTTTCCTGCTGCTTGTAACAGTTAACTACAGCTGGTAATAGTTAACAACAGCTGGTGACAGTTAACTACTGCTGGTAACAGTTAACTACAGCTTGTGACAGTTAACTGCTGCTGGTAACAGTTAACTACAGCTGGTAACAGTTAACTACAGCTCGTAACAGTTAACTACAGCTGGTGACAGTTAACTGCTGCTGGTAACAGTTAACTACAGCTGGTAACAGTTAACTACAGCTGTTGACAGTTAACTACAGCTGGTGACAATTAACTACAGCTGGTGACAATTATCTACAGCTGGTAACAGTTAACTACAGCTGGTGACAGTTAACTGCTGCTGGTAACAGTTAACTACAGCTGGTAACAGTTAACTACAGCTGGTGACAGTTAACTGCTGCTGGTGATAGTTAACTACAGCTGGTGACAGTTAACTGCTGCTGGTAACTGTTAACTACAGCTGGTGACAGTTAACTACAGCTGGTGACAGTTAACTGCTGCTGGTGACAGTTAACTACAGCAGGTAACAATTAACTACAGCTGGTGACAGTTAACTACAGCTTGTAACAGTTAACTACAGCTTGTGACAGTTAACTACAGCTGGTAATAGTTAACTACAGCTGGTGACAGTTAACTACAGCTTGTGACAGTTAACTACAGCTTGTGACAGTTAACTACAGCTGGTAATAGTTAACTACAGCTTGGAACAGTTAACTACAGCTTGTGACAGTTAACTGCTGCTGGTAACAATTAACTACAGCTGGTAACCGTTAACTACAGCTGTTGACAGTTAACTGCTGCTGGTAACAGTTAACTACAGCTGGTAACAGTTAACTACAGCTGGTAATAGTTAACTACAGCTGGTGACAGTTAACTACAGCTTGTAACAGTTAACTACAGCTTGTGACAGTTAACTGCTGCTGGTAACAATTAACTACAGCTGGTAACCGTTAACTACAGCTGTTGACAGTTAACTACTGCTGGTAACAGTTAACTACAGCTGGTGACAGTTAACTGCTGCTGTGATAGTACAGCTGGTGACAGATAACTACAGCTGGTGACAGTTAACTGCTGCTGGTGACAGTTAACTACTGCTGGTAACAGTTAACTACATCTGGTGACAGTTAACTACTGCTGGTAACAGTTAACTACAGCAGGTAACAGTTAACTACAGCTTGTGACAGTAAACTGCTGCTTGTAACTGTTAACTACAGCTGGTAATAGTTAACTACAGCTGGTGAAAGTTAACTACTGCTGGTAAAAGTTAACTACTGCTGGTAATAGTTAACTACAGCTGGTGACAGTTAACTACTGCTGTTGACAGTTAACTGCTGCTGGTGATATTTAACTACAGCTGGTGACAGTTAACTACAGTTGGTGACAGTTAACTGCTGCTGGTGACAGTTAACTACATCTGTTGACAGTAAACTGCTGCTTGTAACTGTTAACTACAGCTGGTGACAGTCAACTACAGTTGGTGACAGTTAACTGCTGCTGGTGACAGTTAACTGCTGCTGGTGACATTTAACTACTGCTGGTGACAGTTAACTACTGCTGTTGACAGTTAACTGCTGCTGGTGACATTTAACTACTGCTGGTGACAGTTAACTGCTGCTGGTGACAGTTAACTACTGCTGGTGACAGTTAACTGCTGCTGGTAACTGTTAACTACAGCTGGTGACAGTTAACTACAGTTGGTGACAGTTAACTGCTGCTGGTGACAGTTAACTACAGCAGGTAACAGTTAACTACATCTGGTGACAGTAAGAGTCAGAGTCAGAGAGTCGTTATTGTCATTTGCACCGCATGTGGTACATGTGATGAAAACGAGATTATGTACACAGGGTCCCAGTTACATCCAACAACAAATGCAAGAGAAAAACAGTAATAACATCTAGAATTAACTAAGAAAAACATCAACTAGTAATACACTAAGCCTAATATAGTGGGAATAAACAGCAGCACGAACATGAGTTTGTATGAGCAGATGGTCACAGATGAACACAGATGAACACAGATGAACACAGATGAACACAGCAACAAGAAAACAGATCAGCATCAGCACAATGTGATATTTTGCAGTGTTTATTTTTTATTTTATTTTTATTTATTCATGAGTCTAACAGCCTCAGGGTAGAAGCTGTTCCTCAGTCTAGTGGTTCTACATTTGATGCTCCTCAACCTCCGTCCTGAGGGGAGTGGGGCAAAGAGTGAGTGTGCTGGATGAGTGAGGTCTTTCATGATGCAGGTGGCTCTTTTCCTGCTGCTTGTAACAGTTAACTACAGCTGGTAATAGTTAACTACAGCTCGTAACAGTTAACTACAGCTTGTGACAGTTAACTACTGCTGGTAACAGTTAACTACAGCTCGTAACAGTTAACTACAGATTGTGACAGTTAACTATGGCTGGTGACAGTTAACTGCTGCTGGTAACAGTTAACTACAGCTGGTAACAGTTAACTACAGCTGTTGACAGTTAACTATAGCTGGTAACAGTTAACTACAGCTGGTGACAGTTAACTGCTGCTGGTAACAGTTAACTACAGCTGGTAACAGTTAACTACAGCTGGTGACAGTTAACTGCTGCTGGTAACTGTTAAATACAGCTGGTGACTGCTTCTGGTAACAGTTAACTACAGCTGGTAACAGTTAACTACAGTTGGTGACAGTTAACTGCTGCTGGTAACAGTTAACTACAGCTGGTAACAGTTAACTACAGTTGGTGACAGTTAACTGTTGCTGGTAACAGTTAACTACAGCTGGTAACAGTTAACTACAGCTGGTGACAGTTAACTGCTGCTGGTAACTGTTAAATACAGCTGGTGACAGTTAACTACAGCTGGTGACAGTTAACTGATGCTGGTGACAGTTAACTACAGCAGGTAACAGTTAACTACAGCTGGTGACAGTAAACTGCTGCTTGTAACAGTTAACTACTGCTGGTAACAGTTAACTACAGCTCGTAACAGTTAACTACATCTTGTGACAGTTAACTGCTGCTGGTAACAATTAACTACAGCTGGTAACAGTTAACTACGGCTGTTGACAGTTAACTACTGCTGGTAACGGTTAACTACAGCTGGTACCAGTTACCTACAGCTGGTAACGGTTATCTGCTGCTGGTAACAGTTAACTACAGCTGGTAACAGTTAACTACAGCTGTTGACAGTTAACTACTGCTGGTAACAGTTACCTACAGCTGGTAACAGTTAACTCAAATCTTACCTGACTGGGAGAACTTTTTCTGTCATGATAGGTGATCTGTCCTCCTCTTCATCAACCCCTCTGACCTCTGGCGTACCACAGGGATCTATTCTAGGGCCAGTCCTCTTCTCTCTTTACATGCTGCCATTAGGATCAATCATCACACGTCATAATCTGTCTTTTCACATGTATGCAGACGATTTACAAATCTATCTGCCAGTCACTCCCAACCCCTCACTCAGTTCAAACACTCTTGTCAACTGCTTAAATGACATTAACACTGGAAATCCCAGGATATTTAAATCAGTACAATCTTTACCAGAGCCCAGCCAAATGGCTCTTTTTTTTAGGAATTTGTAATCCTTGAGTAAGCATGCCTGGAGACTTTTTCCTTCTATGTAAATGTGAAGGCTTTTGTAGTAGGAGAATGCATTTGGGGGGGATATGCTGGGGGACTTGTGTCCATTGTTTGCTAAAGAATGGCAAACATTCCAATCTAATTGGCTTGGCTGATGGCGCTTGTAACAGATTCACATGTGGAAAATGTTATGCAGAGACAGGTTGTGTTCTGACATACTGTAAGTGTGATTTTATACAGTACTTCCATATACATAAAAAATATATATATATATACTGTATATATATACTAATGGTGTCGAAATTAGCGCGTTAATTATGTGCGTTATTTTATTTATTATGACGCGTTAAAATAAAATAACGTAACGATTATTTTGAAAAGCTCCCCCCGGATGCCGACCTCACTTCCGGTTTCCGCTCGCTAACGCTGTTAGCGAAAGCACCGTACCTGCACTCACATGCGATCACAGGACTTCTGCTAGCAAAGATAACTATTTGGGTGTCACGGCTCACTTTATTGATGACAGCTGGAGCCTGCACTCCTTTGTTTTAACTGTGAGTAAATCTACCGAGCGCCACTAAGCTGAGGCCTGCGCGCAGCACGTCCAGAGGATGGACACGAATGGAACACTGAGAAAAAAACAACAACAACGCTCGGGACAGACGGTGAAATCCCCCTGCTCACAGAAGCTGAGCTGAAAAAGTTGGAGGAGCTACCTGAGCCATGCAGGTACGGTTTTATTTCTTTTTCTTTGTAGTTAAGTTTGATATTGGTTAGTTAGTGTGTGTGTGTTTAAAATAAAATATAATTCTTCTTTCTGCTCCCTTTTCATTCAGTGTTTTTCTTTTTGATGAATTTGCTTTTTTACTCTAAATGAATGAATAAATGAATTAAATTAAATAAAAGCTCTGAGTTTTTTTTCAGTCAACCTTTACTTACACAGGTTAGTCTCAATGAGCCTCAAGGACTCATTTACAAGAGAGACCTGATTATTGTTTATTAATTTGTGTTTTCACAGGTATGTCACAGAAACTCTGGGTGGACACATCTCCTGTTCTGTGGTGCTGCCTGCCTTCTGCCACATGTTCAGAGTCATGGAGCCTTCAGATGACTGTCAACATACTGCGATTCAAGAAGGCCTTGAAGGTAATGTAGAGACTGGTTTGCCTTAGTAGCTGGATAAATGAAGAGTAGATCTTATACATGTGGTTTAAAACAAAGCAGAAATGTTCTGTAAGGTTCTAAATTTCAGTTCACACTAATTCATACAGTTTATCAAACAGTAAAATGTTTTGATTTCAGTTTTTAAACACTGTGTGAAAGTAAAAGAAATTAAATAAAAGCTCTAATGATTTTTTTTCAGTCAACCTTTACTTACACAGGTTAGTCTCAATGAGCCTCAAGGACTCATTTACAATAAAGACCTGATTATTGTTTATTAATTTGTGTTTTCACAGGTATGTCACAGAAACTCAGGGTGGACAGAAGTACATCTCCTGTTCTGTGGTGCTGCCTGCCTTCTGCCACATGTTCAGAGTCATGGAGCCTTCAGATGATGATACTGTCAACACACTGCGATTCAAGAAGGCCTTTTGTGAAGACCTGGCTCAACGAAAGAAGAACTCCAATCTCACTTGGCTCAAGAATGCTACTGCACTTGATCCCAGGTTCAAGGACTTAAAATGCAAGTAATGTAGACACTGGTTTGCCTTAGTAGCTGGATAAATGAAGAGGAGTAGATCTTATACATGTGGTTTAAAACAAAGCAGAAATGTTCTGTAAGGTTCTAAATTTCAGTTCACACTAATTCATACAGTTTTATCAAACAGTAAAATGTTTTTGAACCACAAAATGAATGTTTGCAATGCACTTTAGTTAGGTGCTGCATTTTCTTTACAAAATTATTTCTAGTTTTTAAACACTGTGTGAAAGTAAAAACAATAAAGGTTATGACTTAACTGATGAATGAATCCATCTTTATTATAAGTTGCCTTTAAGTGTTTAATCGCGATTAATCGCGATTAATTTTAAAACTGATGTGCGATTAATTAGTTAAAAAAATTTAATCGATCAACACCCCTAATATATATATATATATATATATATATATATATATATATATATATATATATATATATATATATATATACAGTATCCCTCGACTTATGGTGGCCTCGACTTACGGCGTTTCGGCTATACGAACGTGTGTAGAAATGGAACTCGTTCGTAAGTCGGGGATCACCTCTACAATCCCGCCTTCAGATAAAAGTGACCAATACAGGTAGTCCTCGACTTACGGCGTTTCGGCTATACGAATGGGTGTAGAAATGGAACTCGTTCGTAAGTCGGGGATCACCTGTACAATCCCGCCTTCAGATAAAAGTGGCCAATACAATCACATATATATACAGGTAGTCCCCGACTTACGAGCGCTCTTACTTTTCATTCATTCATTCATTCATTCATTCATTCAACCTTTATTTATACAGGCTAGCCTCGTTGAGTCACGGGGACTCATTTACAAGAGGGACCTGTCTCACTTACACCAAACAACCATCCAGTCTCACACTCACACCTAGGGTCAATTTAGAGTCACCAATCAGCCTAACAAGCATGTTTT
>JBBPBX010000515.1:22511-81584 GCA_038048925.1 Garcialebias charrua
TGAATTTAAAAAAAAAAAAAATTTTTTTTTTTTTTTTTTGTGTTTAAATGTTCTTAATTTCATGTGTACATCACTTTGTTGCAGCTCTGGTTGTTTTAAAGGCTTTATAAATAATAATTATGATAAAAAAGATCATTTCTGATCATTTTTGAGCAATTTTTGAGCAATCTTGGGCAACAGGAAGTAGGTCTTCAGTTTACACGGTCACAAATTAATGTAGAACACCGGACGCTATTTTAGGTTCAGTCACTGGGGTCTCCGGTCACAAATTAATGTAGAACACCGGACGCCATCTTAGGTTAGCTGCCGAGAGCCGGACGAAGACTGGTGACCAGGATGGCTTCATATGGATTAATTACTAGCTGGAAACGTCTCTGTGAACTTTGTGGATGTCTCAGGCAGCAGCGGATTTATCGCCGATCGTGCCAGGCCGCCGTGCGAACACCTCCGGCCGGCCTGGCTACACCTCCGGCCTGGCTAGCTCCAGAGCTAACACTGGAGCTAACACGGGAGCCGGCCTTTTGAACACTGGTGACCAGGATCGCATCATATGGATTAATTACTAGCTGGAATAGCTCTGTGGACGTCTCAGGCTGGAGCAGCGGCTGGAGCAGCAGCTGCAGATTGATCGCGCCGCCGCTCCAACACTAGCTCATGGCTTGGCTAGCAGAAGCTAGCCAGCTAGCTAACACAGGTCTGGAGCAGCTGCGGTGGCTTGCCGGCCCCCGCGCTGCTTGGCCCGAAAACAATCAACGCATGGCAACCTATGTCGGCTTTGACCATCTCAAAGTAAGAAAATATATTTTTATTTATTCTGTAAATGTGAATAGCAATGTTTAACATTACAGTACACTACTTTACATGCTTAAATGTGTGCGCGCGCTCCGTTAGCATGATAAATAAAGGTTGAATGAATGAATGAATGAATAATTTTTTTTTTTAATATAATTTTCACCCCCTACCTACGAACGGATCGAGCTGCGAACGGTTCTTAGGTCCCAAACTCGTTCGTAGGTCGGGGGTTCCCTGTATATATATATATAAAGCTCTGCAGAGAGTGGTGAAGGCTGCACAGAAGTCTGTTGGAGTCAGTCTCCCCACCATCACAGACATTTACACCTCCAGATGCAGGAAAAGAGCCACCTGCATCATGAAAGACCTCACTCATCCAGCACACTCACTCTTTGCCCCACTCCCCTCAGGACGGAGGTTGAGGAGCATCAAGTGTAGAACCACTAGACTGAGGAACAGCTTCTACCCTGAGGCTGTTAGACTCATGAATAAATAAAAATAAAATAAAAAATAAACACTGCAAAATATCACATCATACTGATGCTGATCTGTTTTCTTGTTGCTGTGTTCATCTGTGTTCATCTGTGACCATCTGCTCATACAAACTCATGTTCGTGCTGCTGTTTATTCCCACTATATTAGGCTTAGTGTATTACTAGTTGATGTTTTTCTTAGTTAGTTCTAGATGTTATTACTGTTTTTCTCTTTCATTTGTTGTTGGATGTAACTGGGACCTCGTGTACATAATCTCGTTTTCATCACATGTACCACATGCGGTGCAAATGACAATAAAGACTCTCTGACTCTGACATATATATATATATATATATATATATATATATACATATATATATATATATATATATATATATATATATATATATATATATATATATATATATATATATATATATATATATATATATATATATATATATGGTAAATGGAGCTTATTTATATAGCGCTTTCCAGCCCCCTGTGAGGGACCCCAAAGCGCTTTACAATACCAACCATCCACCCATTCATACACACATTCATACACCGGTAGCGGTGACTGCCATGCAAGGCGCCTTCCAGTCCTATCGGGAGCAACTCGGGGTTAAGTGTCTTGCCCAGGGACACAACGACACATGGTGTGAGTAACCGGGATTCGAACCTCCAGCCTTCCGATCGGGGGATGACTGCCATTACCACCACACCACGGCCGCCCATAATATATATATTATATTTATATATATATACATATATACATATATATACAGTACATATATATACATATACTGTATATATATATATATATATATATATATATATATATATATATATATATATATATATACATATATATATATATATATATATATATATATATATACTGTATATATGTGGGTGCATGTATGTATATATATATATATATATATATATATTTATATATATATACACTATATATATACTATATATATATATTTATATACACGATCCTGTGTACATACTCTCGTTTTCATCACATGTACTACATGTGGTGCAAATGACGATAAAGACTCTCTGACTCTCTGACTCTGATGTATAAATATGCCCCCAAGGCCTCATCCACACCAACAGAATGGCCTCATATACATACCAATGGCTGCAAAAATGCTAATTCAATGAGCCATTTGACTAACTCCCATGGGAACTATAGTTAGAATATCCAAATGGCTCACATGTGGTAGTGCTAGTGTTAAGCACTGGCTCTCTCAAAACTTCCTCCACCTAAACACAGATAAAACTGAATGCATTTTATTTGGTGCACCTGATGACACCAGCAACATCCTTCCCAGTCCCAGTGTTGGTTTTCCCCTCCCCCACTTCAACCCGGTGGTCAGAAATCTTGGAGTGCAGCTTGACTCCAACTTAAAGTTTGATAAACAGATCAGTTCTGTTGTCAAGACCAGCTTCTTTCAGCTCCGACTGCTCTCCAAAGTCAAGTCATTTCTCAGCCGTGGTGATCTGGAGAAGGCCATCCATGCCTTTGTGACCTCCAGACTTGACTATTGTAATGCTTTGTATGTTGGTATTAATCAATCCTCCATCTCCCGTTTACAGCTTGTACAGAACTCTGCCGCGCGCTTTTTGACCAACACACGAAAATATGAACACATCACTCCTGTCCTGTCCTCTCTACACTGGCTCCCGGTTCAGTTCAGGATACAGTTCAAGCTGCTGCTGTTTGTTTTCAAAGCTCTGAATGGACTTGCACCTCTCTACATCTCAGAACTTTTGAAAGCCCATCAGCCCGGCAGAGATTTACGATCTGCCAGTCAACACCTGCTGGAGGTGCCTCGCTCAAGGTACAAACAATGGGGAGACCGGTCATTTTCTGTTGCCGGCCCAAAAGCCTGGAACAGTCTCCCCCTTGAGCTGCGTGCCACCTCTGATCTGACTCTGTTCAAAACCAGACTGAAGACCCACTTGTTCAAAAAAGCTTTCAGTGTGTAACTTTTATTACTTTTGGTATTTTAGTATGTAGCATTTTTATTTCCATTGCCTTGTTGTTGTTGTTTTTTATTCTATTTTCATTGATTTATTGTTCCAGTTTATTCATCTTTTTATCCTGTTAAGCACCTTGGTCAATGCAAGGCATTGTAGGAAGGTCAGAGAGTCAGAGTCAGAGAGTCTTTATTGTCATTTGCACCGCATGTGGTACATGAGATGAAAACGAGATTATGTACAGGTGCTATACAAATAAAGTTTATTATTATTATTACAGCTGGTGACAATTAACTATAGCTGGTAACAGTTAACTACAGCTGGTGACAGTTAACTGCTGCTGGTAACAGTTAACTACAGCTGGTAACAGTTAACTACAGCTGGTGACAGTTAACTGCTGCTGGTAACAGTTAACTACAGCTGGTAACAGTTAACTACAGCTGGTAACAGTTAACTACAGCTGGTGACAGTTAACCACAGCTGGTAACAGTTAACTACAGCTGGTAACAGTTAACCACAGCTGGTAACAGTTAACTACAGCTGGTGACAGTTACTACAGCATGTAACAGTTAACTACAGCTGGTAACAGTTAACTACAGCTGGTGACAGTTAACTACTGCTGGTAACAGTTAACTACAGCTGGTAACAATTAACTACAGCTGGTGACAGTTAACTACTGCTGGTAACAGTTAACTACAGCTGGTAACAGTTAATTACAGCTGGTGACAGTTAACTACAGCTGGTAACAGTTAACTACAGCTGGTGACAGTTAACTACAGCTGGTAACAGTTAACTACAGCTGGTGACAGTTAACTACAGCTGGTGACAGTTAACTACAGCTGATCAATAGTATCGAATGCTTTTTTTAAATCAACAAAAATACTGATACAATATTGTTTTTGATCGACAGCAGTAGTTATTTGTTCCATTAATTCCATGAGAGCCATTGATGTAGAGTTTTTTGCTCTAAACCCATACTGACTGTTGCTTAGAATATTTTGTTTATCTATAAATTGATCTAGTCTGTTTACAAATAGTTTTTCAAGAATTTTTGAAAACTGTGGTAACAAGGATATAGGTCTATAATTGTTGAACACACATTTATCACCATTTTTAAAAAGAGGAACTACCTTAGCTACTTTCATATTATCTGGAAATATTCCTGTTGAAAATGATAAATTACATATATATGTAAACGGCTCAATAACATGGCTCATTATGTCCTTTACAAACATCATATCCATGTCCACCCAGTCTTTTGATCTCTTGTCTGTAAGATTTTTTACTACATTCATTATTTCCTCTTTGTTAGTTCCATTTAGAAAAATACTATTTGCACAACCTGTAATTGAGTGGATCACATTTTTATCTACTTTTGGTATTTTAGCTGCAAGGCTTGATCCAACATTCACAAAATATTGATTAAATCCATTTACAATTTCATTTTCATCATGAATTTCATCGTTGTCTTTTACAAAATATTTTGAAATACCAGTTTTTGCTTTATGATTCTTCAGGACACTATTCATTACTCGCCATGTTGCTTTCATATCACCATTACTTTTATCTAATAATTTACTATAATATTCTTTCTTATGTTTCCTTATAATCCCTACTAATTTATTTTTATACTTTTTATATTTTTCTTCAGCGCTCTGACTTCGCAATTTCAAGAAACATGAATACAAATAATTCTTTTTTTACAAGCATTTCTCAACCCTTTTGTCATCCATGGTTGATCAATCGTATTTCTCTTTGTGTAATTTGTTTGCACACAATTCTTTTCATACAGAGCTTCCAAGATATTCATAAACTCATCATATGCTCTGTTCGCATCATCAACATACACATCATTCCAGTCTTGTTTATCTAGATCCTCTTTCAATTTTTCCAAAACTTTTTTTGACGTGTTTATGATCTTTTTCTTCGTTGTAACTGCTTTTGTGATGCTTTGATCATTTTTATAGATTGTGAAAACTGGTAAATGATCACTTAAGTCGGTCGTTAAGATACCACCTATCACGTCCCCATTTGTTATATTTGTGAAAATATTATCAATTATTGTGGCACTATGAGTTGTAATTCTTGTTGGCTTTGATATCAATGGATACATATTTAAACTGTACATTGAGTTTATAAATGTGCTTATGTTATTTGAATCTGTTTTATTTCCCATATCAATGTTAAAGTCTCCACACAAAAAAACATTTTTATTAAAACTCTTCTCCATTAGCTCCAAGATTTTATCCGTGAATATTTCTATATTTGCTCCTGGTGATCTATATACACAACTTATTATGTTTTTATCGTTTTTGTTTATTATTTCTATTGTTATCATTTCCATAATATTATCAACTATTATTGACATTTCACTATTTAATTTACATTTTATTTCATTATTGACAAATAGAGCGACTCCACCACCTCTTTTATTATTTCTGTTCATATGATATAATTCATACCCCTCGATGTGAATATTACTTGTGTTATCATCATTGAGCCATGTCTCTGACAGCGCTATTATCGTAAAAGTTCTATTTAACTGTTTTAAGTAATCTGTTATTTTGGATATGTTTGCATTTATACTTCTGCTATTAAAGTGAATAATAGAGAGAACTCCATTTGATATATTGATGTCATTAAACTGCTCTTCATTATAATATTCGCTATCTTTTATTACAGGAAATTTTTTTGCATCAATCCCATTTTCAACATTATATATTTTAGGTTCTGAGTCTTCGTATGCTGTCATTTTCTAATGTATTTGTTCATTTCACTGTATATTTTATCCATTTTGAGTGTGAGTTGTTTCACTGATTTGTAATTTTTCATCTCCTGAGTTCATCCAGATCCGTCAGCTCTTTTATCATTTTAGGCTGAGACCCTTCCTTTGTTTTGATAAAGATGTATCCATTTCTTGTCCATGCTGATGCTATTTTGTTTTGTTTTTTTAACAACCTTGCTTCCTTTGCAATTTTTCAAATTTTTTGGTTAGATGTTCATTTATGTAAACTTTTGATCCCTGCAGATTTTTTTTTATGCATAACATAGATTTTTGTATTCCTGCTAATGAACTTGACTACTGACGGTTTTAATCTTGGTGAATGAGCAGGGTGTGACAGAACGAAATGTCCCCATAGTCTATGTCAATGTTCATGTCCCGTAAGAAAGTAACTACATGTTCCTCCAGAGTCTCTTGTTCTTCCTGAGATTCATACTCATTTGGGTCACTGTTATTAGGAGCTCTTTTATATGTCCGACACTTACTAACATCAAGTCCTGAGATCACCACGTTGTCTTGCTTTGTGTATTGTTCAAAATCCTCTATTTTTCGTTCTAGTTCAGCAATTTTATTGTCTTTGCTAATTATCAGTTCTTTTAGTTCTCTTATTTCTTTAACCAGACCTGCCTGGGAATCCATTTTTGCTGTTAAATTTTCTATTTGTTACCATACCATACCATACCATTTTATTTATAAAGCACTTTAAACAGGAACAAGTCCACACCAAAGTGCTGGACAAACAAACACGCAACAGGCAACACAGACAATGAAGTACAACACGAAAAACATAAAAAACATTGCAGATCATAAATCAAACAATCCAATACAAATCAGCTGGCATTGAAAGCGATGGAGTAGTAGTGAGTTTTTAACCGGGATTTGAAAACCGAGAGGGAGGGGGCCTCCCTTTGTTCACTCATAAAGTTGAGTGCATATCTGAGTTGTTTCCCTCCGAGTCTGGTGACTTTTGTCCTCTATTTCTCATATTTACAGAGTCTGGTGATTTTTGTCCTTTATTTCTCATACTTACAGAGTTTGTGATCTAGTGGTAGGAGGTCTTTGGTTTGTTCACGGAACCACGTGGCCCTTCCACGAGGCTCACAGGCCTAACGATGGTGGCTGTGGCCCAGCAGTGCAGCACCCAGATCAGCAGTTATTAGAACAGAACTCACGGTTTCAGCAGCTTGCAGCAATCAGATCTATTATCCGAAGAGGTTTGCTCACTAGATCCGATCGTAGACCAGAAGCGAGGATACATCATCAATGAAAAAAGGCAAAACACAAACAACTTAAAAAAACTCAGGAGAGGTAGACTGTGTTCCGTCAACAAAGGCACCATCTTAGAATAGTTTGCCACATTTCATCATCAATCTCTATGTTAAGTTTGTCAGACCAACCAGCACAAAGAAGACTAGACCCAGAAGTCAAACTGGAAATCAAGATGGTATATATTTTTGATATTGTACCCTTTGGAGTGGGACTAATTTCTAGCAGACTATCAGCCATAGTTGAGACGGGGATTAAGGGAAAACCAGAGAAACAATGACGAATAAAGTCCCTAATTTATAGAGATAAAAAAAAAAGTGGCAGCCGGCAGGTTAGAGTTCAAAGTTAATTGAGCAAATGAGACAAAGGTTCCTCCTAAGTATAAGTCTTTCACAGAACGAAGCCCATGGCTTTTCCACACAGCAAAGGTCTTATCAATGAGTGAAGGTGGAAATAGAGGATTAGAATTTAGTGGTGATAAAAGATCTCTGGATCCCAAAGTGTTGCATAATCTGAGCCCATATTCTAAGGCAGTTCTTAAAAATGATATTGTTAGTATAAGATACAGGAGCTATTGCTGGAGGAAGGCATAAGAGAGAGTACAAAGAAGTAGAGCCACATGAGGTCTCTATTGATAACCATTTTGGTGTATCGCAGTTGGCACTGCACCAAAATAACATTGTACAAATATTAACAGACCAATACAGGTAGTCCCCAACTTACGAGCGCTCTTACTTACGAGGTCCCGGACTTACGAATATGCATCTCATTTAAAATATATATATATATATTTTTTTTTTAAATAAATGAATACATGTACAGTACTGTACAGTCACCAAGCACTTAGCCTATCCTAACACAGTTTTTAAAGATGAAGGAGTGAGTTGAATTTGGAGCCTGCTGGGGAGGAGGGAGACAATTCAACTGAATGTGTTAGGATAGGCTAAGTGCTTGGTGACTGTACAGTACTGTACATTTATCTATTTATATAAAAAAAACTGTATATACTGTATATCTTTAATAAATAGATAAATGTACAGTACTGTACAGTCACAAAGCACTTAGCCTATCCTAACACAGTTTTTAAAGATGGAGTGAGTTGAATTGTCTCCCTCCTCCCTGCAGGTTCCATTCCCATAAAGGAAGCTAGCTCCCTTTATGTGAAAGGGAGACAATTCAACTCACTCCATCTTTAAAAACTGTGTTAGGATAGGCTAAGTGCTTGGCGACTGTACAGTACTGTACATGTATTAATTTATTTTAAAAAATGTGATCCTACTTATGAATTCTTGACATACGAGCTCCCCTTAGGTACGGAACTCGCTCGTAAGTCGGGGACTACCTGTAATAGAATAAGAAATTAGGTGCGGCAAGATAATGAAGTAAGATTTTGGCAAAGATGTTGGCAAAATGTCTGGAGGTAATCATGACAAAAATCATCAACCCTGACCAAACAGGTTTCGTTAAAAACAGACTGTCAAGATTTACTCAGGAGGCAGGAGCGAACCCAATTGCAGACAAGAGTACTCAGGAGGCAGGAGATACAAAAAAAGATATTTAATAATAATAATAAAAAGAGCTGAGGTGGCAGCAAACTCACACTAGGAGACTGGAACCAAACAGGAAATATCAAGGAGAGACCCAACGATGATGCGACAAAGGCCAGGACTCACAGACAGGTTTATATACACAGACAAGACAGGACGTGATTACAAACAGCTGGGAACAGAAGGAGAAATCAATCAAAACTAAAATGAGACAAACAAGGTTGCACAGACAAGGGATGACCACAAGATGGTGCCATCCCTACAGTACCCACCCTCAAGGACGCCCCCTGGCGTTCCCAAAAAGGCCCCACCCCAAAAAGACTTGGGTGGGTGGATGGGGGAACCGTAAGGATGGAAGGCTCAAGGAAGAATATGAGGGCAACAAACTGACAGAAACCAAAACCTGGGAACCACAAAAACAAACAGGGAACACAATCATTGTTCCGACGGGCGACCAGGAGGCCGTCCATCAGGCTGAAGCTGGGCGGGCGGGCGGCCGGGAGGCAGTCCAGTGCCAAGGGCCAGTTCAAGAGCTTTGGGAGGCGCAGCTGACGACCTGGAGAGCTACAGCTGGCGACGAGACCTCAGAAGCTGTAGGCAGCGATGAGACCAGGAGAGCTGTTGCATGCGGAACAGGATCCACCTCGGGGGCTGCATGCGGCGAAGAGACCAGGAGAGCTGTTGCATGTAGCGCGGTATCCACCTCAGGGGCTGCATGCGGCGAAGAGACCAGGAGAGCTGTTGCATGCTGCGCGGGATCCACCTCGGGGGCTGCATGCAGCAAAGTTGATGCGTCAGCGGACCGGGGACCCTCTGTAGACGTTGAGGCATCGGAAGACCAGAGACACTCTGAGGATGCCAAAGCAACTGGAGACACTGGAGGCACATGAGATGCAGGAGGCGCTGGAGACGTTGGAGATGCTGGAGACGCAAGAAACGCTGGAGACAGACCAGGAGTGAGGACCTCAGTAGACGGATCAGGAGTGTGGAGCTCAATCGGGTTGGCGTCGAGAGGCTTAGCAGACGGGTCAGCGGTGAGGAAATCTTCGGTGGTCGTGGACTGAGGAGTAACGGATGCGGGTTCTTCTGCGGCCAGATCTGAAGAAGCTGGATCTTTGGCGGTCGAGTCTTCGGCGGCAGGATCAACAGCAGCGAGATCTTCGGCAGCAGAAACAGGAGCAGACGTGGATTGAGGTGTAACGGAGGCAGGCTCAGGGCTGGCTGCGAACTCAGGGCTGGCTGCGAACTCAGGGCTGGCTGCAGACCAAAGGCTGGCTGCGAACTCAGGGCTGGCTGCGGACTCAGGGACAGAGTCTCTGGAACCCCTCTGTCATTGACCTCTCTGACGTGGGCCGCGACTTGGTTCGGGTCCAGGACCGGGCAGAGAGAGGAGCAGAACGTGAGGGTGTAGATGAATGGGCTGGATCTGAGTCTGTGGGTTCGGAACGGGTTGGATCCTTGTACAGTACTGTGTGGTTGGCACAGAGGCTACGTTCACACTGCAGGTCTTAATGCTCAATTGCGATAAAAAAAAAAATCAGATCTTTTGGTGTGAACGTTCACACTACATTTTAAATGCGACCAGCATCAGACCTGGCATGACTCCAGTGTGAACGCTCTACGTTGCAGAAGTGACACACATGCGCAGAAGAAAACATAGCGCGCTGATCAGTGCAGCTGTAGATGTGATGAAATATTAAAAATTGAGCTGCAGCTGTTCTGCTCCATTTCTCATTTGGATCCGCGCTGCGGCTCATGTCTCAGCTTGCGTGACGTGATACGCAGGCTGTGAGTTGCTTGTTTGGGCTTGTTTTCATGAGGCTGGTCGCTTGTTTTTGTCCTGGCGCTGACGCAGCACCCTGTGTTTGAGGAAGTAAACATGGACGCGCGCAACAGTTTTCAGTGTGTGTTCGTAATTTTGAAGTTGTTCTCCAATCGGGGAGAGCTAAACATCCAAAGATGAAAGGCAAAAACTGAGAAGAAAGCAAGCGAGTGGTGTGTGCGTCGCTGCAAGTACAGAGAGCTGTCCCCCCCGCTAGCCCCCACCCCGCTCTGAGCTGCGTGTCCCCTCTGTCTGTAGAAACACGCGCGGGCTCAATTAAATGAGCCGCACGTGTTCTGAAAAAGTCAGATGTAAGTCACATGAGCGTTCAGACTGCAGTCGCTTTGAAAACATCAGATATATATCTGATTTAAACCACACACTGAAACGGCCTGGGTCGGATTTGAAAACATCGGATTTGTTGCGTTCAGACTCTCATTAAAAAATCGGATATGGGTCAGATGGGACAAAAAAAATCAGATTTGGGTCGGATTTGCCTGCAGTGTGAACGTAGCCAGAGACTACAGGAGATGGGGAAACTACAGGGACTGCAGCAGGTGTGGGAAAAGGTACAGGTACAAGAGTATCTGGACACTAATTCTATTCTTTTGATTTCTCTCACATGTTCTCGCTGTATCTCGGTACAATGATAATAAAGCTTATTCTGATTCTCAATCAGGATTTCGTAAAAATATAGTACTACCACTGCAGCATTAAAGGTTCTAAATGATATACTGTAACAGAAGCTCTAGATAAAATCAGTGTTGTCTTTCACTATTTATAGAATTATCTAAGGCCTTTGATACTGTGGATAATAATAATAATAATAATGAATTTAATTTGTAACGCACTTTTCATGAACAAAAATCTCAAAGTGCTACAAAGTGCAACTAAAATCAATGATCAAATAAAAACAAGTGATAAAATCAAGTAAAATCAATGATAAAACAACAAAAATCAATAATAAAATCAATTAAAAACAATGATAATATCAACTAAGATCAAAGATAAAATCATGAGGAGGCAGAATAGGCTTGCTTAAAATTAAAAGTCTTTAAGCCTTGTTTAAAGTCAACCAGTGACTGTGGAGCTCTCAGGTAGTCAGGGAGGGAGTTCCATAGGCGGAGGGGCAGCCACACAGAATGCCCGGTCTCCCATGGTCCTTAATTTGGTTCTCGGAATGTGAAGTAGATTACTGTTCTGTGATCGTAGAGACCGGGTGGATGAATATGGAATAAGAATATCCTTCAGATAATCTGGTGAAGCTCCATGTAAGCATTGATGTGTAATGAGAGCAGTTTTGTACTGAATTCTGTAGGCGACAGGAAGCCAATGGAGGTTATGGAGAATGGGTGTAATATGTTCAAATTTACGAACTCTCAACAGAATCCTTGCTGCCCTGTTTTGAATGTATTGAAGCTTCTGAAGGTGGTGTCCCTCAAGGGTCAGTTCTGGGCAGTGATGTCAGTAACGCGTTACAAAGTAACGCGTTACTCTTGTCGGACCACTTTTTTCAGTAACTAGTAATCTAACGCGTTGCTTTTCAAAATTCAGTAATCTGATTAAAGTTACTTTCTCCAAATTATTGTGCGTTACTTTTTGTCATTTTCTGTAGTACTGTATTTATTTTATTTCCTCAATGTGTCTCGGGGAGTGATTTAAAAAAAAAAGACGAGTCTATGCGGACATTCCGTCACCTGCTGTGAGTGTGAAACCTGATACCAGCAGCGCGTCCTGGAGCTGAGCTGAGGAGGAGTGATTAAAAAAAAGACCGTGACGTGACGTCTGCTCTATCTGCGACCTGAGTTTCAGCTTTCAGGAGCGCAAATTCAAAGCTGTATGGACTTTGTTTCACAAGACTGGATCTCAACAGCAACACGTCTACTTGAACGGATTTAACGTCATCATCCGAACATGAACACCGCTAAGGCAGCAGGCAGCTGCAACTTTGATCAGGTAATCAGTCCAGATCAATAACACAAACTGTAGCAGTTTCTCCATCGTCTGATGTGCAGGCTTTACTGAGCGTCAACACTTCAGCACTTTATGAAAAAACTAAGGACATGATCCACCTGCAGCTAAGAAGTGTGTGATTAAGACCCTGATGCATATGCTCAATAATCCAGGTAGAAAAATCTAAAAAAGCTAAGTCTGGTCCTCTGGACATTCAAAAAACAAAACAAACAACAAAAAAATTGTAGAAACGTTTCATATTTCATCAGAAATACTTCTCAGTCTGAGGAGCTGTATTCAACTCAGTCTTATAAGGGCCAGTTTACACGGCGCGTATTTTGAGTGTAACGCTACTTTCTCTTTGCGACTTTGCTTATCGCCTACACGACGCTGCTGGCCCCCCTCGATGACACCGATACTTTTCTGACCCTGCTCTCAAGGTGGAAGTTTTTCGCTGACCCCCCGTTGATAATGTAAACATCTCCCGTGGAGCTTTTGTTTGAACACATGCACGCAGCACGCACGCGCAGACAGCCGGCATTTTAACAATGGCGGTGGACTGGACAGTGGACACACGCACCACTTTCTGAACTATAGCTGATGGAATATATTTTGATTCTCATATTTAATTATTCTACACCTTACCTGCATCTGTGTTGGAAGAGAGCAGCTGCCTGGATCCAGTTGTCTGTTAACGAGGCAGTCGGACATTTCACGTGTCACGCTGCACTATAACATACTAAATGTGCTATATATTAACAGTTTAACAATAATAAACAGTATTTATGTTAGCGTGGGAGATATTTACATTTATCTGAGCTAAATGAAGCTATCTGGACTCGTTACGTCATGCCTAACATGCTGCTGAAAATGAAGACACCAGGTTGATTTTTAATTTATTTATTTATTCAACACCACAAACTCATGTCACAAACACTGAGAATTAAATTGAACACTTTTAAAAACACGTTAACCGAACTTTAATGAACTGGACTCTGTTGTTTTCATCCTGGTGGAAACTGGACCCACATCCGAACCGCCGGTCCGCTTCGTGGAACAGCTTCGACCTCGCAGGAAAAAAATAAAAATAAAACCTCAGTTGGTTGTTCTGTGATCGAACTAAACACAAGGAAACATTATTAAGAACATGGTTTACCTTGTAGCGCTGCTGTAAATCAGCTGATTCTCACGGACTAAAGTCAGACATGTTGACGCGGTTCCGGTCCAGTCAGCAACTGGTGTGCAGCTTGTTAGATGAAGCGGTCCCACTTGGTGTCAAATCTGTTGACTCTTATCCAAATTCCAGCTTTAACTTGTTGTTAACTTGTTGACAACAACTTGTAGTAGCTGAACTTTTAGCCAGAGAGGAAAACAGGCTGCCTCGTGTGCTCTGTTTACCTCAGGCAGCAGTGGCGCATGCGCAGTAGTGAAGGTTCCAAAGATCACAGCGCCATCTACAGGCCCAGCATGGTAACTACAGTAAATTCATGAGTACGGGGGGTGGGGGGGAGAGAGTCGTATCCACAGAATTCGCCCATGTCAACGCAAAACTTTTCACCTAATTAACATACCCAAAAGTTGCGTTTCCCCCACACAGTGTCCGTGTAAACAGGGCCTAAATAGCACCCTCTCACAGTGGATCAACCAGTTTGTTGATGACAGCCAAAACCAGCTCCTCACATGATCAAGGAGGACCATCAGCCTAACAATGGATCATTAGCACCCTGATTGTTTGCTATTCACAGAGGGCTGAGTGACACTAGCAATAACAGCATTGTAAGAGGGGGACAGTTGAACCCGGAGGCCTCCACCTCTTGATGGATGGTTTCTTTTCACAAAGATGGCCTCCTTTACTCCTCTCTCAAACCATTGTTCCTCTCTATCAAGGATTTGAACATCTTCATCCCTGAAAGTGTGACAGCTGGCCTATACAAACGTATTGTTCACTTGACACATTTTCAAAATAAACATTTTATAAGTCTTTGTTGTAAAAATATTAGTTGTTTAGTGAAGTAAAGAAAGACACATTTTTTTTATATAAAGCAAGTATTTCTTTATTTATTCAACCTTCATTTATGATATTGAAATCAAGAAATACTACCGGTACCTTGTATTTTTTTATCAAAAGTATGTATGTTTAATGAACTCAGACAATTTTATGTTTTATAAAAACAAGTATTTATGTTTAATGAAGTCAAGAAAGACCATTGTTTTTTGAATATTTTTTTATTAGTAATTATTTTACATTTAAAATTTTTATGTATTGTAACAGAGTTCTTGTCAGCAGCTGCTGAAAGTAACTAATAAAGTAACTTAGTAATCTAACTTAGTTACTTTCCAAATCAAGTAATCAGTAAAGTCAAAGTCAAAGTCAAAGTCAAAGTCAACTTTATTGTCAGATCTGCAATATGTACTGTACAGGACATACACAGGACCGAAATTGCGTTTCTCTCAGTCCCTCGGTGCAACAGTAAACATCTAAACATTGAAACACTGAAACATATAATAATTGACATAAGCATAAAATAGTAAAACTAACACTGTCCTGAGTTTTTTGCATAGTGGAATAAGAGTATGAAAATTTACACCAACTCTAAAACTAAAACATTAAACATTTAATGAACATAATACTGTCCTGAGTTTTTGCATACTAGTATAAAAAAAGAGTATAAAAAGTATAACTAAAATAAACTAAAGGTTTCTAGCATTGACATTTGCAAAGTGGCAAAGCAGCGTATGAGTTAATGTACACAGTATATGTATGAGGTAGTAGTTGATGTTGTTATAGAGGCAAAAAGTGGCATATGCAGTAAGGCACATTGGGCATCCCTAAATAAGACCGTTCAGAGCACACTGTATATGTATCAGCAGTGGTGTAGATATTAGAGTAGTGTAAATGTAAACAGTAGTAGTTACATGTAAGCAGTAGTAATAAAAGTAAACAGTATTAATAAATGTAAACAGAGAATGTAAACAGTATTATGATTATAGGCAGTGATGTAATACAAACATTAGTGCAAGTATGAGAAGTAGTGCAAACTGTATGAGCACATGACCGAGAGTTTAGTGAATAAACCGTTTGATGACACAGAGTCCAGTGTTAAAATCTTTGTGTTGTGTGGTAATGTGTGAGAAAGTTTTAGTGTTAAGGCAGTTCAAATGGGAGGGGGGGCAGAGCAGGCAGAGTGTTTAGCATCCTGACTGCCTGATGAACAGAGCTGTCTCTCAGTCTGCTGGTTCGAGCCTGGAGACTCCTCAGTCTCCTCCCTGATGGCAGCAGTCTGAAGCAGCTGTGTAGTGGGTGTGTGGGATCACCTGCCATGCGGTGGGCTTTCCGAGTGAGGCGTTTGCTGTGTAAGTCCTGCAGTGAGGGGAAGGAGGTGCCGACTATCTTCTCAGCTGCTCTCACAATGCGCTGGAGGCTCTTGCGGCAGGATGCAGTACATGCTAGTGCATTAACAGAATAACCGAGTTTTCGACAGGTCGAGTGCTTTGACTTCTATCGAGGCTTTTTTGTCCAACTCGGGTACCCGTAGTGACGTCATCACGTGATAAAAACAGAGCGCGCGGTAGCTTTTAGCTTTTAGTAGACGCTACAAAATGGATTCCTTTGTGCGCACGGATCTATGAAGCTGGTCCAGTCTTGTCAAAAAGGTAAAACAGTTTATAATTTTATAAATTGCGCCACTCATTGAAACATCCTGTTGACGTTCTTTGCTTCAACACCGTAGTAGATTGTTGTGACAGCAGAGGGCAGTGTTTTATTGCAGGTCCCATATATAACACGGTTGAAACGGCTTCATCTCTCTCGTTTCACAAACAAAAAAACAAATATTCATCTCTCTAGAGCTATTAAAAATCTATAAACACAATCTCTAAAAGTAAACCTAAATTGCACAGCTGCAGGCGGTGGTACGGTGTGGCTGTGGCCCAATTTGTTTTTTAAGTTTCGGTTTTCATCGCCTTATACTTTCACTTTTAATATTATTAATATAACTAATAGTTTTGTTTTTCCTGTGACTTATGTGCAGTATGATAAATGATAGGAGCATAATAAATGCTCCCAATGCTTTGTTGGTCTTTTTTTTCTTTTTGTAAAGACGTTTTTAGGCATTTATATTTATTTATTTATTTTGCATCGTAAGACACTGTGACGTCATCGGCTACTCGAGCGTCGTTCGAGTTTTTTTATGTTAATGTCGAGGTTAAAAATTATGTACTCGTTCAACCCCTAGTACATGCACCAAACCACACAGTGATGCAGCTGGTCAGGACACTTTCTATGGCACCTCTGTAGAAGGTGCTCATGATGGGGGTTGAAGCTCCAGCCCTTTTCAGCTTGCGGAGAAAGTAGAGACGCTGGTGAGCCTTCTTTGCCAGTGCTGCAGTGTTCCTGCTCCAGGACAGGTCCTTTGAGACGTGCACTCCCAGGAACTTGGTGCTGTCTACTCTCTCCACTGCGGTGCTGTTGATGGTCAGAGGGGCATGTTGGGCATCCTTCTTCCTGAAGTCCACAACAATCTCCTTTGTCTTCTCCACGTTGAGAGTGAGATTGTTGTGTCCGCACCACAAGGCCAGGCGGCTCACCTCGTTCCTGTAGTCCGTCTCATCGTTGTTGCTGATGAGACCCACCACTGTTGTGTCGTCCGCAAACTTGATGAAGTGGTTGGAGCTGTATGATGGTGTGCAGTCGTGTGTTAGCAGGGTGAATAGAAGGGGGCTCAGTACACATCCTTGTGGGGCCCCTGTGTTCAATGTGATGGTGCTAGATGTGTTACTCCCGACTCGTACTGTCTGTGGTCTCCCAGTCAGGAAGTCTAGCAGCCAGTTACACATTGAGGTATTCAGCCCCAGACTGTCCAGTTTAAGGATGAGCTGTTGGGGGATGATGGTGTTGAATGCCGAGCTGAAGTCGATGAACAACATTCTAACATAGGAGTCCTTCGTGTCCAGATGTGTGAGAGCTGTGTGAAGGGCAGAGGAGATGGCATCGTCGGTTGAGCGATTAGGTCGGTATGCAAATTGGAAGGGATCCAGGGAGTCAGGGAGGACAGATGTGATGCTTTTCATGACTAGCCGTTCAAAGCACTTCATCAGGATGGGGGTGAGTGCTACTGGGCGATAGTCATTGAGGCATGCGGGCGTTGCCTTCTTTGGGACAGGGATGATGGTGGTGGCTTTGAAACAGGTGGGGACGATGGCCTGGCTCAGTGAGATGTTAAAGATGTCCGTGAAGACCGCTGCGAGTTCCCCTGCACAGTCCTTCAGCACACGACCAGGTATGTTGTCAGGACCAGAGGCCTTCCGGGCGTTAATCTTGATGAATGATCGCCTTACGCTGTCTGAGGACAGCGTCAGCACCTGGCCATCAGGAGAGGGGGGGAGTTTATGTGCTGGTGTGCTGTTACTTGCCTCGAACCGAGCAAAGAACTCATTCAGTTCATTCAGCGCAGAGGCTGAGCTGTCACAGGTCTGGGGGGGTGGTTTGTAGTTTGTGATGGTCTGTATTCCCTGCCACAGACTGCGTGTATCCCTGCTGTCCTTGAAACGGTGAGCTATTTTCCCAGAATACTGCCTCTTTGCCTTTCTGATGCCCCGGTCCAGGTTGTTTCTGGCTGCCCTCAGGCCCACCTGATCTCCCGCTTTGAAGGCAGCATTCCTGGCTCTCAGGAGTCTGTAAACCTCAGCTGTCAGCCATGGCTTCTGGTTAGCCCGAACAGTGATGGTTTTAAGGTTGGTTACATCATCAATGCACTTGGTGATGTATGAACATACAGTGTCTGAGTACTCCTGGAGACATGTGGTGTTGTTTGTGGTAGCAGCTTCTTTGAACATACCCCAATCTGTGGTGTCAAAACAGTCCTGGAGTGCCTCTGAAGACCCCTCTGGCCACACTCGTATCTGTTTGCGGACTGGTTTTGTGACTTTCACCAGTGGCCTGTATGCTGGCTTTAGCATGACACAGATATGGTCCGAAGCACCAATGTGGGGGAGGGGGACAGCTCTGTAGGAATTTTTCATGGTGGTGTAAACCTGGTCCAGGGTGTGGTTTCCTCTTGTTGCAAAGTTTATGTTTCTGTATGTTTTTGGTAATACACTCTTTAAATCTGCATGGTTGAAATCACCAGCCGTGATGAGAAAAGCATCAGGGTGGGCTGTTTGTTGCTCACTGATGTGCAGATATAGTTCATTCAGTGCCTCACCTCTATCTTTGCTGTTGGAGCTTGGAGGGATATATACAGCAACAATCAAAACAGCTGTAAACTCCCTCGGTAAAAAGAACGGTCTGCATTTAATAGTCATGAACTCCACTAAATGTGAGCAGTGTTTGTGGACCACAGCAGCATCACGACACCATGCGTTGTTGATGTAAACACAGAGCCCGCCTCCGCGAGTCTTACCTCCCTTGATGAAAGCTCGGTCCGCTCTGTAGCATGTTAGCTGCTCCAGCTGAATAGCATGGTCCAGAACGTTGTTGTTAAGCCACGTTTCCGTGAATACAAACACACAGCAGTCTCTCACAGTCTTTTGTGTCGTTCGTAGCAGGCGTATATAATCCAATTTGTTGTTCAGGGAGCGCACGTTAGCCAGAACCATGGATGGAATAGCCGGCCTGTGTGGGCTAGCTGCTAGCCTAGCTCTGATACCTCCGCGTTTACCCCGCTTCTGTTTCCTGTCACGCCGCTTGTGGCGTTTCCATGGCGGGCGCGGTGAAGCGTCACGCCGCTTGTGGTACTTCCACGGCGGGCGCGATGAAGGGAAGGTCGGAGCTGGCTTCCAGAGCAGCTCGCAGTCACGAAGCTCACGTAACTCCTCCTCAAGCTCATTTAGCTTCTCCTGGAGTTCGCTGTTTATTCCCAAATGAGCGGTTTTTCCGACATCAAGCAGGAATTCACGGCTATACTTGCGTTCTTGAACACGTAGACAAGACAAAGACGTGCCGGCAAGTTGCGGCGTGCAGGACAAAACAGACGAAAGCACCGTGTTGGGAGAGAGAGAAGCCGCAACGTTTGCACGCGCCGCCATCTTGGGTGATTAACTAAGTTACTTTTCCCAAGGACTAATCAGTAACTTAACTAAGTTACTTTTTCAATGTAACTATGTCATCACTGGTTCTGGGCCCCCTGCTGTTTTCCCTTTACATGCTGCCTTTAGGTCAAATTATTAATCAGTTCAACATTTCCTTTCACTGCTATGCCGACAATACACAACTTTACATCAGGACTGGAGCATCATCATCTTCCACACTGTCATCTCCATCTTCACTCACTGCCCTCTCTGCCTGCCTGGAGGCAATTAGGGCATGGATGAATCAGAACTTTCTTCAATTAAACTGCTCCAAGACTGAGGCCATACTGATTGGCACCCCTCACCAGGTACAAACATCAACTATAACAACAATTTCCTTTTCTGGACAAGACATCCCCCTCTCCACCTCTGTTACAAATCTTGGAATAAAAATGGACTCTCATCTTACATTTGAAAATCACATTAAGCTTCTGTTTAAAACTTGCTTCTTCCATCTTCGAAACATCTCCAGACTTCGCCCATCTCTGACTTTTTCTGATGCTGATGTTACGTGGGCACACTTTTTTCAGTCTTTTGTTTGTTTGTTATTTTTATTTTTGGCACCTTTTTGACAGTTCACTGGTGAAGGGGGCGGGGCTAAGCCACACAAGTGGTTTTAGCTGAGCTGGCAGCACACCTGGGGGGGATGAGAAGATTGATTGACTGCAGAGAGGGATTGATGGAGTAGCGTGTGTTGGGAGCGGCTGTGAGGCTTTTGGGCTGTGGGAGCTGCTATGTGAAGACGTGTAAAGGAAGGAAATAATTTGAGACGGTGCGGGTGGACTCTGGGGGAACAGAGTCCTCACCTCGGGCTGATCACCCAGAGGGGGGCGTCGGATGTTTTTGGCCGGGAGGAACAGGGTTTGTCCTGGATGAACGGCTGGACGCAGTAATGTACCGGGGAGTTTACACGCCTGCTGGCCGGGAGGAACAGGGTTTGTCCTGATGAACCGGCTGGACAGTGGGGAGTTTACACGCCTGCAGAAATCAACCACCTACAGAAAAATCACAAGTGGTGCGTTTTTAAGAAAGGAGGAAAACTATAAAGAAAAGCAAAAACAACAATTAATGAACAGATCATCTGACGGATGAAGCACCGTGCGGGCTCGCCTATTTAATACTGGAAATCCCAGGATATTTAAATCAGTACAATCTTTACCAGAGCCCAGCCAAATGGCTCTTTTTTTTAGGAATTTGTAATCCTTGAGTAAGCATGCCTGGAGACTTTTTCCTTCTATGTAAATGTGAAGGCTTTTGTAGTAGGAGAATGCATTTGGGGGGGATATGCTGGGGGACTTGTGTCCATTGTTTGCTAAAGAATGGCAAACATTCCAATCTAATTGGCTTGGCTGATGGCGCTTGTAACAGATTCACATGTGGAAAATGTTATGCAGAGACAGGTTGTGTTCTGACATACTGTAAGTGTGATTTTATACAGTACTTACATATACATAAATATATATATATATATATATATAATATATATATATATATATATATATATATATATATATATATATATATATACTGTATATATATATATATATATATATATATATATATATATATATATATATATATATATATATATATATATATATATATATATATATATATATATATATATATATATATATATATAAATATATGTACATTACAACATATAATTTCATTTGAGCTGCTTCCTTCAGGGCGAAGGTACGGCCTTCCTTTATTCTCAAGAAACAGAACAAAATTTTCTTTCATACCACAAGCAATTAAATCAATAAATAATACTAAGGTATCATGACTTACTGAGCACAAATGTCTTGGCTACACCTTCTGCAACATTTTGGCTGACTGGCAGATTCACATGTGTTGTGACAAATGTAGAAATGATATGTTGTGTATATATATATATATATATATATATATATATATATATATATATATATATATATATATATATATATATATATATATATATATATATATATATATATATATATATATATGTACATTACAACATATAATTTCATTTGAGCTGCTTCCTTCAGGGCGAAGGTACGGCCTTCCTTTATTCTCAAGAAACAGAACAAAATTTTCTTTCATACCACAAGCAATTAAATCAATAAATAATACTAAGGTATCATGACTTACTGAGCACAAATGTCTTGGCTACACCTTCTGCAACATTTTGGCTGACTGGCAGATTCACATGTGTTGTGACAAATGTAGAAATGATATGTTGTATATATATATATATATATATATATATATATATATATATATATATATATATATATATATAATATATGTACATTACAACATATAATTTCATTTGAGCTGCTTCCTTCAGGGCGAAGGTACGGCCTTCCTTTATTCTCAAGAAACAGAACAAAATTTTCTTTCATACCACAAGCAATTAAATCAATAAATAATACTAAGGTATCATGACTTACTGAGCACAAATGTCTTGGCTACACCTTCTGCAACATTTTGGCTGACTGGCAGATTCACATGTGTTGTGACAAATGTAGAAAGGAGATGTTGTATATATATATATATATATATATATATATATATATATATATATATATATATATATATATATATATATATATATATATATATATATATATATATATATATATATATATATATATATATATATATATATATATACAGTATCCCTCGACTTATGGTGGCCTCGACTTACGGCGTTTCGGCTATACGAACGTGTGTAGAAATGGAACTCGTTCGTAAGTCGGGGATCACCTCTACAATCCCGCCTTCAGATAAAAGTGACCAATACAGGTAGTCCTCGACTTACGGCGTTTCGGCTATACGAATGGGTGTAGAAATGGAACTCGTTCGTAAGTCGGGGATCACCTGTACAATCCCGCCTTCAGATAAAAGTGGCCAATACAATCACATATATATACAGGTAGTCCCCGACTTACGAGCGCTCTTACTTACAAGGATCCGGACTTACGAGCTGGCAAATTTTTGGAAAAAACGCAAAAAATACTGAGTTTTTCTGTGTTTTTTCACCACAGTTCGTTAGCTAAACATGTGGACACACGTTTCCGATCATTTTTATGCACTCATAAGCAGTTTTTTGAAGAAAAACGAGTGTTTGTAGTCGCGTTAGCAAAACCGTTCCAACTTACGAGCGAAATTCCGGACTTACGAGACACGTGGTGGCCGTTCCAAGTTACGAATTTTCGCGTTACGAGCGCCTCGGAGGAACGGAACTCGCTCGTAAGTCGGGGACTACCTGTATATATATATATATATATATATATATATATACATATATATATGGTAAATGGAGCTTATTTATATAGCGCTTTCCAGCCCCCTGTGAGGGACCCCAAAGCGCTTTACAATACCAACCATCCACCCATTCATACACACATTCATACACCGGTAGCGGTGACTGCCATGCAAGGCGCCTTCCAGTCCTATCGGGAGCAACTCGGGGTTAAGTGTCTTGCCCAGGGACACAACGACACATGGTGTGAGTAACCGGGATTCGAACCTCCAGCCTTCCGATCGGGGGATGACTGCCATTACCACCACACCACGGCCGCCCATAATATATATATTATATTTATATATATACATATATATACAGTACATATATATATATACATATACTGTATATATATATATATATATATATATATATATATATATATATATACTGTATATATGTGGGTGCATGTATGTATATATATATATATATATATATATATATATATATATATACTATATATATATATTTATATATTTATATACACGATCCTGTGTACATACTCTCGTTTTCATCACATGTACTACATGTGGTGCAAATGACGATAAAGACTCTCTGACTCTGATGTATAAATATGCCCCCAAGGCCTCATCCACACCAACAGAATGGCCTCATATACATACCAATGGCTGCAAAAATGCTAATTCAATGAGCCATTTGACTAAGGGCCAGTTTACACGGCGCGTATTTTGAGTGTAACCGCTACTTTCTCTTTGCGACTTTGCTTATCGCCTACACGACGCTGCTGGCCCCCCTCGATGACACCGATACTTTTCTGACCCTGCTCTCAAGGTGGAAGTTTTTCGCTGACCCCCCGCTGATAATGTAAACATCTCCCGTGGAGCTTTTGTGTCAACCACATGCGCGCAGCCCGCACGCGCGGACAGTCTGACATTTCACGTGTCACGTTGCAAAATATAACAGTTTAACAATAATAAACAGTATTTATGTTGGCGTGGGAGATGTAAATTTATCTGAACTACAGTATCTATCTGGACTCGTTACATTTTTTAAACAGTGCGTAACGTGCTGTGAAAATGAAGACACCAGGTTTATTATTTATTTATTTATTTATTCAGCACCAAAGTTTAAACACAAACACTGAGAATTAAACTGAACACACTATTAAAACACGTGAACCGAACTGTAACTACGTTAATGAACTGGACTCTTGCTGTGTTTTCATCTGGACCCATCAGAACCGCGCCGAACCGTCTGCCTGCTGGAACGACAGCTTCTCCACCTGGCAGAAATAAATAAATAAATAAATAAAAACTCAGTTGTTGTGTGATCAAAGTAAACACAAGCAAACATTATATTAAGAACGTTGATTTACCTGCTGTAAGTCAGCTGCATCACGGAGTAAAGTCCGGTTCTGGTCCACAGTCCACTCAGCGGTTCTGGTTCTGGTCCACAGTCTCAGCGTCTAGTGTGCAGCTTGTTAGATGAAGCGGGTCCCACTGACTCAAATCTGTTGACTCTTGTCCAAATTCCAGCTTTAACTTGTTGTTAACTTGTTGACAACAACTTGTAGTTAGCTGATTTTAGCCAGAGAGGAAAACAAGACGAGGCAGCTGGTCTGTTTACCTCAGGCAGCGCATGCGTAGTAGTGAAGGTTCCAAAAATCACAGCGCCATCTAATGGCCCAGCATGGTAACTACAGTGAAATCATGAGGACGGGGGGTGGAGGGGGAGAGAGTCGTATCCACAGAATTCGACAGTGTCAACGCAAAACTTTTCACCTAATTAACATACCCAAAACATCCGTTTCCCCCACACAGTGTCCGTGTAAACAGGGCCTAACTCCCATGGGAACTATAGTTAGAATATCCAAATGGCTCACATGTGGTAGTGCTAGTGTTAAGGATGTCAGCTGATAGATGATAGATAGATATATACTTTATTGTCCCCAAGGGGAAATTTGTCTTGGACATCGTACACTAAACAACACTTCTGCCAACAATACAGTCACATGAACACTGGTGGAGAAACTCTGATCGGACATCTTAAGGTAAGCCTCAAACCACCTCACTGTGTTCTGTCAGGTGCCTGTTTAGTTTCTTTCTTTTCTTTTTTTCTTATCACACACTTTTAGTTGCAACCACTACTCTCCATTAAGCAGTGATAAGATAAGAGCGAGCTGGGGAGGGAAGTGGTTTCGTAACAAGTGGGGGCTCGTCCGGGATCTGAAACTATGGAAGCATGTATGGAGTGGAAAAGCTGCCATAAATTACATGAAAATTATATTGGTTTCGTTGATTCCTGTTGAAAGAGTGATAAATTAAGGAGGAATTTAAAGTTTAGGAATTTCTAAAAGAGGAGTTTTAAACTTTTTTGGTTTAGTGTGATTTTTTTTGTTGGTTTGGTTTAATTGTTTTTCGTTTAGTTTATTTATTTATTTATTTATTTTTGCCACCATGAGGAATATGTTTGCAGGTCTCATTAAAATGTTTGGGAAAGAAGAGACGAGGAAATTCATGATGGGTTTGGACACAGCAGGAAAGACAGATATTCTGTACAAACCTAAATTTGGAGAGATGGTGACGTCCATCCCCACACTAGGTTTTAATGTAGAGACTGTTGAGTTCAAAACCATCAGTTTTGCAGTGTGGGACGTTGGTTGAGGACAAGCTCTGTGATGCTGTACTTTTAATGTTTGCTAGTGTCAAACTGTCAAGCATGCGATGGATAGGATGAAGATATAGGACATTTTTATTGGGTTAAAAATTAAAAATATATAATAAAAAAATACATGGATATTTTTTTTTGTTTAGGTGGGGAAGTGTTACGTGGGCACACTTTTTTCAGTCTTTTGTTTGTTTGTTATTTTTATTTTTGGCACCTTTTTGACGGTTCACTGGTGAAGGGGGCGGGGCTCAGCCACACAAGTGGTTTTAGCTGAGCTGGCAGCACACCTGGGGGTGATGAGAAGATTGATTGACTGCAGAGATGGATTGATGGAGTAGCGTGTGTTGGGAGCGGCTGTGAGGCTTTTGGGCTGTGGGAGCTGCTATGTGAAGACGTGTAAAGGAAGGAAATAATTTGAGACGTGCGGGTGGACTCTGGGGGAACAGAGTCCTCACCTCGGGCTGATCACCCAGAGGGGGGCGTCGGATGTTTTTGGCCGGGAGGAACAGGGTTTGTCCTGGATGAACGGCTGGACGCAGTAATGTACCGGGGAGTTTACACGCCTGCTGGCCGGGAGGAACAGGGTTTGTCCTGATGAACCGGCTGGACAGTGGGGAGTTTACACGCCTGCAGAAATCAACCACCTACAGAAAAATCACAAGTGGTGCGTTTTTAAGAAAGGAGGAAAACTATAAAGAAAAGCAAAAACAACAATTAATGAACAGATCATCTGACGGATGAAGCACCGTGCGGGCCCGCCCCTTTAAGGATGTCAGCTGGTGGAGAAACTCTGATCGGACATCTTAAGGTAAGCCCCAAACCACCTCACTGTGTTCTGTCAGGTGCCTGTTTAGTTTCTTTCTTTTCTTTTTTTCTTATCACACACTTTTAGTTGCAACCACTACTCTCCATTAAGCAGTGATAAGATAAGAGCGAGCTGGGGAGGGAAGTGGTTTCGTAACACTTGACATCCACATATGGTTTGACTTATCTGGGAATTTTCTTCTAAGCTTTGCAATGGGCAATGATGGTCTGTATTGTTTTTTTAATTATCTATCTATCTATATCTATCTATATCTATATATATATCTATCTATCTATCTATCTATAGATAGATAGATAGATAGATAGATAGATAGATAGATAGATAGATAGATAGATAGATAGATAGATAGATAGATAGATAGATAGATAGATAGATAGATAGATAGATAGATAGATTTGTCAATGGCCTCATGAAGGACCTATGATTCTACATGTCAAATTTGAGGGGCTCCATTTTGCCTAACTAACCTAGTAGCAGGTGTTAAGGAACTGTCACAGCATCTTAAGCTGTAAACAGAATTTAGCAACCTGGAGCACATGCTTTTTCACAGTACTTGTTAAGCCTCCTATCTGGAATACCCACAATGCTGATCAGTAGAGATTACTTCAAGTTGTGTAATTGAGTTTTGCTTATTGTGCTCTGAATGATTGCTTTCTACTGAAAACCAAAAACTGAATCAACATAGTAGTGACCTTAAGTATTTCTCCAGCAATTAATATATAACATTTTCTTTATGGAGATTGTAAAAGTTGATTCGTGTCAAAAATTGATAATGTCTTCCAAAAATATGCTTTGCATGAAATGGTAATTACCATTTTAATTAACATTTTGAAGTGTGAGTCATTAAAATAAGATTTTAGCAAAAATATTTAAAAGTTTTTTTTGTGATACAATGTATCTGAGCATTAATACATGGTCTCTAGGTAAGTGGCCATACCCTTATTTCAAGTAATAATTTTATTTTGTGTTATTCCAACTTTCCAGATGGGGCTTTGTGATACATGGTGCCATCGATGGACACTTGCGACTGATTACCTATCTCAGCTGTAGTACAAACAATAGGGCAACAACAGTACTTTCTCAGTTTTTGAAGGCAACATCTCTCTATGGATTGCCATCAAGAGTCAGATCAGACCATGGAGGTGAAAACATGCTTGTTGCTTTATTCATGCATCTTGTTCAAGGACTTGAACACAGAGGCTTCATAACAGGAGAATCTGTTCATAATCAGCGAATAGAATGCCTTTGGCGTGATGTATTTTTGCATGTACTCCAGCCTTTTTACAATACATTCTACGGTCTAGAGGACTCAGAAAATCTCAACCCAGATAATGATATCCACAGACTTTCTTTACATATTGTGTATCTACCTGAGATTCAAAAGAGGCTGGAACACTTCAGACAGGCTTGGAACCACCATGGTTTGAGGACAGAAAATAATTGCACACCAACTCAACTTTGGACAGAGGGCATGCTCACAAACATTGAAACTTACAACACGGCTGTCAACAATGTGTTTGGGGAAAATCCCTACAGCAACCAAAACATTGAGACTATCCTAGCTCAGCATGCAGCAACACTAAATGAGAAAGACTTCCCAGCTGTGTCTGTTTAGCCACCTCAACTTATCCTGAGTCAGGAACAGCAAGCATCAGTGCACAATGCAATCCATCACATTTCTGACCTTGAAATGAAATATCAGGCCTGTTGTACTGCAGTTATCTGTTTTTTATGAACACCTGCATAGGACACATAAATCTTTTGAACAAAGCAGGATCAACTTTATGACATAGCAGTCAAGTTCATTATGTTTGGATTTTAACTTTCGCTGGATTTTTTTTTTTTAGAGAGATGGAAAACTATTTTTGAGAATGTCCTGAATGCATCTCAGTAATCCAGGCAGAAAAAAAAGGTCCTCTGGACGGTTTCTTCTTTAGTGAAACGTTTCGTCTCTCCTCCAAGAGACTTCATCAGTCTGAGAAGTTTCAGGTGAACTCAGCCTTATGTAGCAAACGGCTCCTCTTGGAGGAGAGACGAAACGTTTCCATTTCCACGTTCAGTTCAGTTTTGATACATAATGAGTTTTGCTTGGAAAATGGCGTATGCAAGGTTTTTGTGCGTATGCACCGTTGATACATGAGGCCACTGGGTCGTCCTTCTGTAAAGGAGGCAGACAGAAATAAGAAGGCATAATCTAATGTTGCAAACTGCAGCCACTAAATAACGTCTGTATATATTTTTTAAATTTATTTTTAGCACACTTTTGGTAATGTAATTGATTCAAAAGCGGGACAGTGTGTGTGCCACATTGTGCGCACTGAGCCAGGTGCGCTCATGTGGCCTATATTTGTGTGATGAGATTTTCTCCAATAAAATCCTGCAAGCACCGCATCTGAGTTAGAACTGCAAAATCAAAATCACAATAGCCACTTTCTATGAATGTTTAGTCATTGTCATTTTCAAAAGAAAACAACGGGTAAAAATTGATCATGACCGATTTTTTTTTAGCGTCAGTCAACATGACGGATAGCAAAAAAGTCGCAACCTCTGGTGGTACCTGTGGTCCAGCAGTTTGAAGTGCAGCTTTGACACAAACCAAGTTTGAGGTCTTTTAGGAAACTAACTGCATTGGAGTGCTAATGGTTGCTATCGTGTCAGGGTGATGATGTCATAACATGAGCCGAGCACACAGCAAAATACGTGAACTTCAGCATTTTACTTCAACAGGTTTAGCATTTATGATTTTTAATGTTTACAAATATTTGTTAAACATTTAAATTCAACATTTTGTAAAAATTAGCTAAATATAAGAACAGTGAGCTAAATTACAATAAAATGTTAGTTGAAATTATTTTACTCAAAAATTAAGCTAAATAAATAATATACATATTAGTGGAGTTTAACATTTCATTTTACACTTGGTGCCCAGTAGATAAATAATAGCTCATTCAATTATTTTTTTCCCTCAGTAATTGCTTTATTGTCATGAAGCCAAATACAGAAGGGAACATATGTTAGTATTGGATACCAACTTGTAAACTTCAGAACTGTCATTAAAATATAAAAACATTTTAAACTCAACCTGACAGAACATGAAATCAATCTGGCACTGACTTCAGATAGTTGATCATTACTACCAGTAAAGTGCCTTTTTGTAAAATCCATTAAAATAATGAAAAGTAGAATTTTAAAAACATTGGCACACATATCGGAACTTGTAAAATCGTGTTTTACCTTAAAATAAAAATAAACAACCACTGGACAAACAAGCATGGAACACTGTCCAGTTTTAGCCACCTTTCAACATTTGGAGCCTTTTAAGAAATTCCAAAGGTCGGAGCTTGCAAAATTCCCTCCATCATGTATGTTGTAGAAGCCTCATAGGAGGAGTGCAACAGCAGATACAGAACAACAACACACGTATTGGCTTCTGGGTAAATTTTCTTGGTGTCATGCAGAAACTGAATTTCAGGCTGGCAGGAAAAGCCAAGGGGAGGGATGGCAGAGGCTCCAGAGGTGAACACCAGCCAGCGCCGGCCCAAGGCATAAGCAGAGTAAGCGGGCGCTTGGGGCCCCAGGGTCACAAGGGGGCCCCCAAAGAGAAGCTGAGTTTTGTGGGTTTTTATACATTTTATTTCATTTTTTTTATTATTTGATTCTATTACACACAACTTCATCATAAAGTTCAGATTTTTATTTTCATAATGATTTATATAACATATATATCATATATTTGTGTGTATATGTATACTTGAATATGTAGAAATTGCTCTAGTAGAAAGGAAAGAAAGAAATGACAGGTAGTTGGGAACCCCCTTAGTGGGGGCCCCAGTATCCTGTTTCACAGGTTTCTGAGCTCCTTGCCGCAATGTGAAGTACGCACCCAAGCTAATTAAGCACCTGACACAACTAACGCTAGATAATGTCGCAAAAAAGGGCATATATCCTTCAGGGGCTGAAAAAAGGACGAGGAAAAAAGAAGAAGATAAAAAAAACAGCAAGATAAAGGTATGTTTGTACAAAGTACGTCTCTTTTATCAAAAAATATTTGTGCAGCAGCTGCTAAACAGCTGGCTAGCACTGCCGTGTTTGTACTTGTTAATAACTGAGTTTTAATTTTATGTGAGTTGATTGGCACTACGGTATATCTTTTTTTTTTTTTGGCTCAAAACAGTGTTTTTGCTAACGCTTGATAGCAATAATTAAAACTTCACAATACATAACATTTGCTAGTCAAATGTTTTACATCAGGCTATACAGTATTGATATATTAACAGCTTATAGCTATGCTTGAGTTTGAAATATGTTGTGGACTGTTGAGCATGATAATTTATTTGACTAAAATAAACAATTTTTACACAAACTTATGTGAAATTCTGCAGGAGCACTGTTAAAATATTTTGTCAGCACAGAATCTCAGTGAAAGTCCACATGACCAGGCTCAGCTGTGCAGTGCATCAACTACAGAAAGACTCACCATGCAGCATACAATTAATTTTTAGTTATAGCAATTACACTCCAGAGTATGTAATGAAAGTATGCAAGGAATGTGTGTGCATATGTACAGTATGTATTTCATCTTATGTCCATCTTTGTCCTCTTTAGAGCAAAGTGTAGCATCATCCCCATCCTCTGTGCCCACTACAATCACTTCTGATCTACCTGGTAAGTTAACTGCATAACATCCTTTTTATAACTCCTAAACTAACTCGTAAAAATTTAATTTACAACGTAAGCAGAAAATAGAAGACTTTGGAGGAACAAATACTGTTTAAACATGTCTGAAGAAATTTTCAGTTTTACTGGCTGATTTGTTTTATTACTACAAGCAAAAATGCAAAGTATCAAAGTATTTTTATCTTCTTCTTCTTTCGGCTTTTCCCTTTTCAGGGGTCGCCACAGCGAGTCATCCTCCTCCACCTCACTCTGTCCTCTGCATCCTCTGTCCTCACTCCAACTACCTCCATGTCCTCTCTAACTGCATCCATATATCTTTCTTTTGTCTCTTTCTCAGAAGCTTCCACATCAAAGTTTGAGCCACACCAAGGATCATCAGCTCTGCCAATGGACCCAGCTGAGTGGCTATCTTTCCTCTCAGAAGTAAACAGGACTGAGCAGGTGATGAGAGGACCACTGCCTATTAAGGATACCTTTTCTTTCCCCAAAAGGCATGATGGGCAAAGTTTATTTTTTATTTTTTAGAAAGTTTGATTTTACCAGTTTATTCATAGGCAGTTTTATCAATACATTCTGCCATGTCTGGCCTTCTGAGGACATTCATGAACTTGATGTGGTCCAAAATTAAAATAAGTTTGACATCCCTGCAATAAATTACAAATATACATTAAAAAGGACTGTCAGAGTTGCAATATGTTTTATCAGGTGGGAGAATGGTAAAACCATCTGCAGTAATTCACATTATTAGTAGAAACAGGGGGCCCCCATCCAAATTTCGCTTAGGGCCCCAAAGAGGCTTGGGCCGGCCCTGACACCAGCATATCTTCAAGAGACAGTGGACCATCCTCCTCTTCTATGACATATAAATGGAAGAAAGCCACTGTTAGACATGGAAATATTACCGCAGTTTTGTTGTATTGTACAAAGTAAGTCTTAATCTTTAAAAAAATAAGTAAAACTCAAAAAGCAGACCTTCAATGTCAATCAGCCAGTCTCTCCAAAAACACACCAACTGATTCTCCAGAGCTCGCCGATTACTGCCCTGAGCAGAATAGGCCACTGTGAAAAGGCCACTCAAGTCCCTGGCTGTGAGGGGTTTCTCCTCACACACGAACATGTCATGAAAAACAGTTGGGTGTTTCTGGAGCTCTTTCAGTAGCCCAAGAGAGTTTAAGCCCTCTACAAACCTAAGAGGCAAGGTAACTTTATTAGTATAGTAAATTTGATATATAAAATAATTTGCATAAAAAACATAAAAACCATTAAGTATAGAGAGCCTGAAAAACTACATTTAAAATAAGCAGCAACATTAACAAACAATTTCAGAAGTACAAAAACGTGCAGATGTGACATTGTGTACATTACACGTGAAGTTTCTTTGAACTGTGCAGATGTGTACATTTTAAGAAAAACTGAGCAAAAGTCCGGTTTCCTTCAATTTAGGTCTGTTTGCTATTGCAATGACCCTGATAACTGAAAATTTGCAAAGGCAATATTAATAATTCTGATGAGAACAGGTAGGTCATTAACCATTGGTGCAAGTACTGTACAAGTGTTTCCGCTGTATCTGGTAGTTTGTTCCAAACGTGAAGCATAGAATCTGAATACAGCTTCTCCAGGGGCCTCATGTACAAAGACTTGCGTGGACTTCTTACTGAAAAGTGACGTACGGTCAAATCCAGAAAACGGCGTACGCACAAAAAAATCCAGATGTATCAAACTGTGCGTACGCCGGAATCCACGCACATTCCTTTTGTACATCACAATCAACGTGGAATTGAGCGCACATGAGAGAGTGGCCGACTCCGCCTTTGACACGCCTCCATATAAATATGCAAATTCATTTAAATATGCCCTGCACGAGAGGAATGTCGTCATTGCTCTATTGCAAATCATGTCGAAACGTGGAAAAAAGAGGAACTTCACGGACTATGAACTGGAGACACTTCTGAGTGAGGTAGAGAGGCACGGAAAAAGGTTTTGTTTGGCACGCGTAGGCAAGCACTTTTAAACGAGAAGTTGACCACACAATAATAACATGCCTAGATAGGTCACTGGGTAGCGCGTTCGCCTTCCATCCCAAAGCTCATGAGTTCAATTCCCACATGGTACAACGTTTTTTTTAAATTCATTCCAGATTTAAAGAACACAAGAAAACTATTTAGAAAAAACAACAAGAAATGAAACAATACATGAAATGAAAGGAAGCAAAGGATTTCTTTTGTTTTTTTAAATAGTTTTCTTGTGTTCTTTAAATCTGGAATGAATAAAAAAAGTTTTCATTTAAATATACCCTGCAACAGAGGAATGTCGTCTTGTCCCATCATGCATCACGTTCTTCAACTGCTAAAACAGCTAAAAATGAAAAAAAAACAAGAATTTAAGCTGTGCAAAACTATCCAGTCTTTCTGTTTTTTATATTTTTTGCAGGTTATATTCTAATTACGTCCATGTGGATGTAATAATTGTTAATCATGTGTGTTTGATGTGAACAATAATGATTTTCACATCATGAACAGTTTCTCAGAATCACCTCTAGGTGTCGCCAATGGAACCAAAACCACAGAAACGTGCGTACGCCAACCCTGGAGCTGGCGTGGGGTTGCGCACATTTCCACGTTCAGTTCTGTTTTGATACATACGGAGTTTTGCGTGGAAAATGGCGTATACAAGGTATTTGTACGTACGCACCATTGATACATGAGGCCCCAGGTCTGCTTCTGACTCTGGGAACTGGTCCAGATCAGATCCAGAGGACCTGGGTGGTCTAGTAGGTTCATTGTGGAGCATTCAGATCTTTATAGACCAATAGCAGAACTTAAAAATATGTCTTCTGACAGACAGGTAGCCAGTGGAAAGACCTCAACTACTGTCTACTAGATTTTATAGTTTGATCTAATCTATAGATTATTATTCCTGTCCATCAATAAAAAAAAGAAGCAACATAACACAAGTAAGCTTACAGCAACATGGAGGAAACCGATTTTTATCTTTCAGCAGAGATGTTATGACAACATCAACAGCTACATCAAAATAAGAGAATAGGAATAGCTTACTGGTCATGAGCATTTCTCATACGTCCGTTGACAATGAACTCGACTGCGGATTGAACCAGGGAGTCCTTTTCCTCCAGTTATGAGACATGCCTAAGGCAACCCATGATGCTAAGGATGTCGGCTGCTTCCTCAATGGCAAAATTTGCCTCCTTGGTGGTTTCAGCTTCTTGTATCTGAATAAAGATAAGTACATAATCACTTCAACATACAAACTCACCTAACATGCATGTCTTTGGACGATGGGAGTAAGCCAGAGTACCTGAAGAGAAACCACACATACACAGAGAGAACATGCAAACCTCACACACAGAGGCAACTGTTGAGTCTCACCTGGGTTAGGCACCAATCTATCCAGGACTAAGCAATTAAAAAAATTACATAGATGGATTACACACATTGAAAGGGTTAGCAAAATGTCAGCTAATAATAATACCCTCATTAGTTGCTCCCGGAGTTTGTGATCATGGAGCTCTTCAACTCTGACAGTGGCTGTTGGAAGCCCCACAGATCTGCTGAAACAGCCTCTCAGAGAAAAAATGGGGGCCAACTCCTCCGTGGACTACATAGACAGTAATCATTTTTGCTACAAAGTAGTACAACTTTGTTTCCAATGCTGCAGAAGAAACACAGAAGGACAGTTTGTTAAAAAGTACTCCAAAAAATTACAAGTTCCATTGCTTATAATACACAATTAATTGAGGCATCATTAAAAAAAGAAAGAAAAAACCCTAGCATTCAAAATACCATAGCACAGATATACATTTTTCCTAACCTTCAGTGCTCAATGCCAGTTGGCGAGCCTTTTCATGCCCCTCAAAGATGCAGCAGTCATGAATTGCCTTCATAAGTAGCCTCAAAAACTCTCTAGTTGGACATCCCTCATCCACCGCCCCCTCTCCATTCAAGTCCTCATCCACAAAGACAACGTCAAGTTTTGCCTCTGGGGTAAAGCGGTGACGCTGAAATGCTTTCAAGCTGCATTTCAAGATGTTGCTCCGACACACATTTATCTGATTGCTGGTTGGAGAAATACTCATGTCCACTCCACTGATCAGCTGAGATAAAATATCTTGCAGGGTAACTCTGTGAGACATAGGAAGGAGGAGAAAACTTAACTTTTACATAAAAATGCTATCATCCCATTTTAAAAGTTTTGGTTACTAAATTTGTAATGACTCAAATTGGATTTTGATTTACATAAAGAACAATCATAACACATACTCATTGACAGAGTCTAGGTGGGAAGCATTCTTAGGAGTCTGAAGGCCAGGAGAGACAGGGACTTCACTCTCATCATCATCATCATCATCATCATCATCATCATCATCATCTATCAGAATTGGTATGTGGGACAAGTCTGGTATTGGGCTGTAAGGCAGAAGACCATGTGGATTCAAGAGCAGCTCAGAGGCGGCCCCTGTGGTCTGTGGTTGTTCATTTTCCATTTGACTGGAAATCCATTCCTAACAGTTAGGAAAAAAAGAGCACAAATATGAAAACTGAGTAATGCTACGAGCGTTGAAATGTAAAATTCAACAGTTCTACAAAAGTTAAAATTAGTCTTACCTGAACATCCATGCTTGACATCCAAAGTACATAGAATGTGGAATTAGTCCTGATTCCTTGCTCTGAAATTATCCCACTTGAGGTGCTCACAATGACTGTGCAAGTAGTGGCTCCCTGAACCTTAAAAATTTCACTGGCTTCCTCAGCTTGACCAATAAAGTCAAAGAGAACCTAGGATGGAGATTTTTTCTTTTTTGTAATTGTTGCCTTTTATTTAGTGACTTTTACATGTTAAAGCTTAATGTGAGACATTACCTGAATTGGCTCAGATTCATTAAATTTGCCCATCTTTACTGAACCATCAGGGAACTTGAACTTCAAGGAAATTCCATCGTTGGATTCCTCTCGATCAGCCAATCGAAGACAGCGTTCCCTGATAGCCTTGAATGTACATTAATATTTAAATTTACAGCGTGCATGTAAACAAATAAAACATGCCCTTGGACATAACTCACCATTTTACGCCGTTCCTCTATGTTCTCCAAGGCCCGTTTCCTCATTTCCTGTCATTGCATATGAAATTGCAGCACAAAAATCACTATTTTGTAATGAACTCATAACTGTTAAGGGTATACAACAAGAACCTGATAACAAAAAAGGCAGTTAGCACAATGCAAAACCTTATACTTGAAAAACAAAAATATGTGCAACTTCTGTAAAAAAAAAAAAGAAAAAAAGCTGAATTTCTGGGCAAATGTAACAATCTGGCACTGGAGGAGTGACATGAGGACATGTAAATGAAAGGAGAGTAGGTAAGTTGATTGCAAAGATTACAAAACCAATGAAAAAATAAAAATAAAAAACAAACCTCTTGGTCGGCCAATAGGGACCTCTTGTACTCATCATCTTGCTCAGAGCGTAGTATCCGTGATTCCTGAAGGGTCTAGAAAATGTGTCTGATAGTATTTCTCTAACTATCATTCTTAGCAGTAAAACAATGTTGTGTGTTAATTTTATTTTTTACATACCTGGGAGATCAAAGCTGCATGACTTTGGCCTGGCATTGCAATGGAGTTGGAGACGTAACAAGGAAATGAGTTATCTGGTATCCCCTCATGCAGAATCCAATTCAGATATCAAAATTTGCTAACTGAATTCAGTCAGAACTTTCAAAGGACAACCTTTACTTTACGAGTAAGAATTAAAAGTCCACACACTTACACTTTTAATTAACTTTGCTAGAGCAAAGAAAACTAAAGGAAAATTTGGGCAGATACCACTGAAAACTGTTCTTTTCGGCACATGTCCTGTACCCTCTTACCCTTTCCTGTGGATATTCATTGCTTTACTCTAAATTTAAGGTGAAATGATTTGTTCCTAAATGGAATGACAGGTTTTACTTTCACAGGAAAAAAATGACATGTTGCTATACATTTTAAATCATGCTTAATTTGAGAACTTGAATAAAGAACACAGAACTTTTTTTGTTCAACAACAGTTGCTGTTAACATTTTACCTGATGTGGCATGACATTTTCTGACACCTGCAGTGTTTCACTGTTTGAAACAGTGGCCGCTGTCACAGACGTTATTTCAGTAGATGGTGGAATCTGTGGTTACAGATGAAGGTTTAAGACTTCTTGTTGTAAATATGAATGAAAATATTGTGACAATGCTGTGAAACTAAAATGATCCAAACCTGCATTATTTCCGCACGAGGCAAGATGTACAGTCTGCTTTTTCCAACACTTTTTTAAAGTTCTCTCACTGAGCCTGCCTGCAACTTTTGAAGCTTGCGCCTCTTGCCTACCCTTGCCAACTCAAACCCAGTCAGATTTAAACTTATCTGAGGATAACTCTGACAGATGAAATTATTTAGGTCAGACAGCGTCCACGTCAGGTCTATCTTCAAACTTTCTCCACCCACTGTTGACTCATTGTGAGCTGGTCGGCCTAAATAAAGAAAAAGAAAAAATATATATTAACACATTAGTGGGAAACACCTAAAAGATTACAACTACAAACTCATAGCTCAGTTACAAACACTGAATATTCAGCCTTTATCTGTCCGTACAAGTGCTATTGATACACACAGACTTTTTTAAGGGAGACCTCCACCTAACCTGCAAGTCTTTAAAGGTTGCTTATTATTTTAAGAATCGTGTCTTCATAATGTAGGCTTTGATATTACAATGCCTTGGCCTAAATACTTCCTTTCTAAAAGACATTTGCTTTAATGTGTGAACACATAAATAATTAGCCTCATATGGCTAAAGCAAATCAATTGATAAACAAAATGGTACAATGAGGCTTAACAGCAAAAATTAATGTATGCATAATTTCTATATTTCACAGATTTTGATCTAAACTTTACCTAATCCATTTTTGACAAGGTGTTGAAGATCCGTTGCAGAGGGAAGAACATCAAAATTTGGACCAGGAAGAAGAAAGAGTCTTGCCTGCCACAAAGGGTTTGCCCGTCTTCCAATGGATCCTATCAAAGATATTTCGTATATAAACATTTTTTTCTCCAAACAAAAGCAACTAAGAAGCAGTAATAACTACAAGAACAACAATCTATGGAACTATATATTCTAATAAGTAACAGTGAAAACACAAAATACAGAATATAGCAACTTAATTTTTGTTTCTTTAACCCTTTTGCAGTCTAAGACATATCAAATGAATAAAAAAAATCTAACATTAATCTAACATTAAATAGGTATTTCTACTGCCACCAAGACTGGTCTGGATATAGACCAAAAACATCTGGCAGTGTTGCCTACCAGCATATTAGTAATAGAGCCTTTAGGCTGTGTCAAACTCAGGTCCTCGAGGACCGCTTTCCTGCATGTTTTCCGTGTTTCTTTGCTTCAACACACCTGATTCAGTGCTTCAATTAACTACTTAAATTGTGAAGAAGCCTGTTAATCATCCATTCATGCAAATCAGGTGTGTTTGAGCAGGAAAACGAGAAAACATGCAGGACAGTGGCCCTCGAGGGTCGGAGTTCGACACCTGTACCGGGCTTTGAATTGTAAAGTAGGGATGTCTGTTGACATCTTCCAACAATGGCTATCAAATTGCTTTTAACGTTTGGATGCCATGTGAAGTTTGCTCTTTTGGCCATTCCTACATGTGGTGGAACCTGCGGGGGAAGTAAGCCTAATTGGTTTACATTTGCAACTTTAGTGTAACTCTTACGTTTATTGGTCACACACTTCATGAGATTTAGGCCTACTTAAATAAAAAAAATTTAATCATCCTGTGAATTAAGAAATGCATGTGATTTAACAGACAAAAGATTGTAATCGTTTTACAACGTAAAATATCATCAGGCTTAGCGCCACAGCGCCTGGAGGTTCTACCAATGAAATTAGCAACAAACTTACCCAAATATTAACAAATTAAATAAACTTTACTACTCAATTCATTAACTAGTTAAAATGGCCTTTGGCATAGTCTTTTATTATCACTAACAAATCCGTTAGTAACTTTTTCGGGGATAAATATAATCATATTAACTTTCACACAACTTCTTTGCTACCGGCTTAACACAATTTTGCTAGCTTACCTTGTCTGGCGGGGCGACGTAGGAAAAGTCGCCTTGTAGCAGTCAGTATTTCCTCTGGATTATTAAGTTCCTGTCTTGCTTGAGAAATCATCCCGAAAAATCTGTCAAAAGCCAAAGATCTTTCCATGTCTGTTCCCATTTTACAATGTCCAATTGCGCCGATAGTGTTAGAAAGCGGGAAGTACAACTTCCTGTCACAGCCAGAGGTGCTCATGCTGACGTCCCACTCTTACGTGAGTCCAAGTGGGACCTACGTGTCCAAATGTATCTAATTTAATATTCGTAGAAACAGATTTATAGATGGGAAGAATGACCATTATGGATATCCACAGATAAATTATTCCTAGTAAAAATGCAGATGTAGATATCTGTAAAGACATTTTTACTAGTAAAAATACATTTTTGATGTTAAAATTTATATTGTTGATCTCTGAAATGTTTTCTTCATTTTTGACATCTGAAATAAATTGTCTAACCAGTAACAATTGGATTATAGAGATCTGAAGTTAATTTTTAGAAATCCAGAATGTTAATTTTAGATAGGATAAATGTTATTTTAGATATCTGGAAGTAACATCCCAATGACGTCATTTTTACTAGTAAGAAATACATTCTTCCTATCTGTGATGATCATTTTAGAGAGGAGAAATGTTGTTTTAGATATCTGGAAGTAACATCCCAATGACGTCATTTTTACTAGTAAGAATTACATTCTTCCTATCTGTGATGATCATTTTAGAGAGGAGAAATGTTGTTTTAGATATCTGGAAGTAAAAGCCCAATACACATGAATGTGAAAAGTGATGTCATTTGTACTAGTAAGAATTACATTCTTCCTATCTGAAATGTTAATTTTAGATAGGAGAAATGTTGTTTTAGATATCTGGAAGTAACATCCCAATGACGTCATTTGTACTAGTAAGAACTCAATTCTTCCTATCTGAAATTATTATTTTAGAGAGGAGAAATGTTGTTTTAGATATCTGGAAGTAAAAGCCCACTGAAATTATTTATACTAGTAAGAATGCGATACTTCCTATCTGAAATGAACATTTCAGATAGGAAGAATTCAATTTAAGATGTCTGAAATACATATCCAGTTAAGCTAATATATGTTAAATCGATCACTTAAAAATATGTAATGATTTTTAGATATCTGAAACTTAGTTTTTACTAGTACTAATTTGATTACTGAAATGTTAATTCATACTGGCATAAATGTAATTGGTGATAGCTGTATTACAATTCTGACTAGGAATATTTTAATTGTGACTAGGTAGAATGTATTAGTGCTATCTATAATAGAAATGCGGCTAGTCAGCTTGCCTATTATATGTTAAAACGGAGCCCTATTATTCTGCTGAACGATAGTCAAAATATATTTGTAAGTATCTATAAGTGTAATTTGTATAGGCATTATTAACATTTCAGATATCTGAAATTCCACATTAACTAGTCAAATAATCAGTAGTTGATATCTTTAACTAGATTTATACTAGTAGAAATGCATTTTGGATGTCAAGAATTGATAACTGGATATCTAGAATGACTTCTTCATTTATGATATCTGAAATGGTCATTATGACTAGTATTAACTGGATTATGGAGATCTGAATTTAGAGTTCATCCTCGTCATAATTCATTTGTAGACATCCAGAATGTTTATTATAGATAGGAAGAATGTTATTTTAGATATCTGGAAGTAAAAGTCCAATACACATGAATGGGGAAAGTGACATCATTTGTACTAGTAAGAATTAAAATCTTCCTATCTAAAATGAACATTTAGATAGAAAGAATGATGTTTTAGATATCTGGAATGTTCATTTTGACAAGGAAGAAATGTATGTGAGATATCTGAAAAAGATATCCATTCAAGCTATTAAATGTTAACACTGCCTGCCATACATGCCGTCTCGTGCCTTCTGGTACCCCTTATAGGAACGTATGGGCAGTACTCCTTATGTTTGTCTGGTGCCCCTTAGGGTTACATTGTGATGTATGGGCCGTACCCCTTATGGCTGACTTGTGCCCCTTAGGGGTACATTGTCACGTATGGGCCATACCCCTTATGGTTGACTTGTGCCCCTTAGGGTTACATTGCAACATAAATTGCTATGTCCCAAGAATATCCAAAACACAAATTTTACCATCAAAACAGATAACCACATATAAATTTACATCCCAAATCCAAGCCTCTTGGTCCCGTTGCTCAACGAGGCTCCTGAAAAAAGTTGGCCCTGTAGGGGTCCCAGGCCCCTGGATCTGAAATATGTTAAACAGGGCCCCGAGACGTGAAGATCCATGTAGGTTTTGTGGAAATCGGACAGACGGTTCAAAAAATATCAACCATAGATTTTTAGGCCTTTTCCAACATTTGGGGGGCCGCTACGGGGGACCCAGGGGTCCGAGTGGCACGGGACCAAGTCGAACGCATTTGACTTGAGCCTGAGAACAACATACTCAAAAATCAGCCTCCTAGCACCCTTCTAAAAAATGAATTGGGATTGTCATCTGATCCTTACAAAACACTCTGTCGGAATCCGAAACTTATCCCATTCGTGACCCAAGGCTAGAATCATGAAAAAACAGTTATGAAAAAAATGACAAGATGGATGTGTTCCACCCTCCTCCCAATGTTGACACCTCAAATCAGGGGTCCCTAAAAACTTTCGGCCCCGAGTTAGGAACTTAAACAGTTTTGGCCCCCAAAAACGGCATTTTCTAAACATATTTTGTAAATTTGGACCTCTTTCCATACACGTATGTGCACAAAATTATCACACTCTTTTATGGCTTACTCCATGTATATGTGTTTCAAATCTGGAGTCTCCAGGCCTTTGGAATCCTGAGTTATGATTTTTTTTCTGTAACACTTTTTTTCATAAAAAATACACCTGATCGGCCTTTGCGGAGCCGTTTGGGGGTCTTACGGTACTTGTAGGAAGCCCAGATTTTTAGGGTAGATGCGGCCTATCCTGGTCTACATCTCCAGCAAATTTGGTGCAGTTCCTTGCTTCTTACTTGGAGATACAGGCTGCAGAAGGTGTAAAAAAACGGGTGGGAATTGTCCACAGGCCTCCGCTTGTTCAAAAGTTAATTAAGGTACCTTATCTTTGACCTAGCACCACCAAATTCACAGGATCTCTTAAGCACAACCGTTTCTACCAGATTCTATAGTAATGTGGCTCTGGTCTATTCCTGTGGCCCATGGCAACCCGATGAACACAGACCTAAATGTAATGTAAGTCAATGGGCAATGTAAGTCAATGGGCCTACAGCTCCAATTTTGCAGGTTAGTTGTGGGGCAGAGGAAGTGGTCATCAAGACAAGCTTGGGCTCATTCTCTTCGTCTTAAAAAGACCTTTCCAACGGTATCAAGCTTGCCCAGATCGACGGTTCCTATGCGAATCACGGGGCCCAAACGCACTCTGAGGTTTAAGACCCGAGGTCGCCTCATTGAAAGTACAGCTGGTGACTGTCTGGTTCTGTTTTGTGACCCTTTTTCTTGCAGACCTCAGGGTGTAATTTCTGGGGTTCTGGAGTCCAGGAGTAAAAAGGTCAAGAAAGATGGGGCTACTTTTCATGCTCTAAAGCTGTCCTTGGAGGCCAAACACAGTTTGCTGGAAATTAGCCTTTACACACCCAGTTCCGGAGCCAAACGCACTCCCGTGACCCCCTCGTGCCGTTCCATGTACCAGACGCAGAAGGCCGGAAACAAAGCCTAAGAGAGGCTTCAGGGGGTCTTGCGGACCATAGGAGTGGCCTATGGCTAGGGATAGGAGTGGGTGCTCTGGAGCTGCTATGGATAGGAGTTGGTACTCTGGAGCTGTTGGGGATAAGAGTGGATGCTTTTGATCTGGAAGTGTGGGAGTCCTTGAGCTAGTGCTGGCAGTGGTAGGATTGCTACCTTGCTCCTCCTCCCCAGTTACCTGAGAGAGATAGATAGAGAGAGAGAAAGAGAAGGAAAACCTTTGATGGAGATATGCATTAAGGTAAATAAGCAAAAATTTAAATGGTGACATGTTTACTAGAGCTTCACTGTTAGACTCAGATCCACATCATGCGGAGTCTGTTGGCTACCATGTCCGTTCATAAAATGTGCTAACGATGACTAAAATGACCTCTATCGACTCTTTTAAAAAAGATCTTAAAACGTATTTATTCAGACTGGCTTTTAATTAAATTTTATGTATTTTTTCTTTTTATTCTTTTTATTTTTGCTTGTGAAGCACTTTGTGATGTCATTGTCTGTGAAAGGTGCTATATAAATAAAGTTTACTTACTTACTTACTTACTTACTTACTAAAAGTGAGGTGCTTACACTTTCACGATGTCTACGCACTCGGGAGTTCCACAAGCTGGCTGGAAAGAGGCTGGAACTGCTTCTCCCATCTCTTGCTCTCCTATCTCAGCTAGGATCAGAGTGAGGTCCTCTACATCAAAGTTAGATTGCATCTCTGGGTCCAACCTAGATGCTTGTAGCTTTGCAAGGAGCTCCAGAGCTTTGAGAAACTTCGCCTGACCCAACATCCTGGCCCGCTCCTCGACAGACAGCTCGCAGTGTGTATCGTTGATATGCCTGTCAAGATGTTGGCCAGGCTTGTATGGGCACCCTAGCGTAGGGCAAGGACAATGGCTGGCGAGCATTGATGTGACCTGATAGCTAGTTGACTAGAATTTTTCTCTCCTCCATGTTATTAACTTTATGTGAACCCTTCAGGTGATGACTGATGTTGCTTAGCAAGTTGTGGCACATGGGGCACCGTATGTCACGTGTCATTGACATTTTCTGAAACAAAGAAAATAAATATCATGTGGGACCGTTCTATGCCCATGGACATAGAACGGTACCATAGGGGTACGAGCCATTCACAATTGTATTCATAGTATAAAGTATTGACAATGCCCACGTCGTACCTTCTGGTGCCCATGGCCATGCCCCTCTGGTACCGTTCTATGCCCATGGGCATAGTACAGTACCAAATGGGCACGGTCCATTCACATTGCTATTTCAATATAGCAAAGTATTGACCGTCCCCGTCTCGTGCCTTTCCATGCCCGTGGCCGTGCCCCTCTGATACCGTTCTATGCCCATGGGCATATAACGGTACCAGAGAGGCACGGTCATGGGTACCATAAGGTAAGAGATGGACACGAGCCATTCACATAGGTATTCACATTATAAAGAATTGGCCGTGCCCATGTGAAACTGTTCTATGCTCATGGGCATAGAACGGTACGAGACGGGCACGGTCAATACTTTGTTATTTTGAAATACCAATGTGAATTGATAAAACTCCCTCCCTGCTTGGGAAAACAACGCACCGTCGTGGGGATCACATTTTCAGATCCGGCTCGCCGGGACCTTTCCGACGGTAAATGGCTTGTCTTTGTACGACCTTCCTACGCGAAGTTAGGGGCAAAACACTGATCTTATGACCTTGTCAATTTGGAAGGCCTGTTGACCCACTTAGGAACCTTGCAAAGAGCTGAAACTCATAGGTCCTGATAAGCGTATCACCCTGACTGCGTCCTGTGTGTTTGGGGTCAATATACATTTTCCTTGACCTTTTGACCTTTTGAATTTGGAAGGCTCTAGGCCCTCTTAGGAACATCATACAGGGCTGTATCTGGTCTTTTTGAATTGCCCTTGAGCATACCTTTCCAACGGTATAAGGCTCGTGTTTGTAAGACCTTCCTACGCGAAGTTATGGGCCAAAACCTGTAAGTGCGGCATCCGAAGGCCTTAATTTATAAATGTTTATATCTTCCTCCAGAAACAATCAAACTACTCCATATTTTCAGGGTGTCCTCACCTAGGAGTCCTTCTCTATCCCTGAAAATATTGTGTCCCTAGCTACTTTCCACAAAGAATTACGGCCATCTATATATTGGCCTGACCTTATGACCTTTTCACTTTGGATAGACCTATACTGCCTTACCCCAAAATTACACTACATGCGGCTCCGCTCTGCCCCGCTCCGTAGGTCGCAGCTGAGCGAGTCCAATTTCCATTACCTGCGCTCCGCTCAGGTCCGACTGGATGCGCCGCTCCGAGACGCATGCGCGGGAATTGCGAGATCGCGCGATAAATCAAGTGATAAATAAGTAAGTCAGAACAAAACAATTCACTCGGTGGAAGAAAGAGAACAACTGTAGAGACTGCTGCCTTGATCTTCTCTCGTAAATGAGCTACAGGACATGGTTTGAGCAACAGGAAGTGATGTATTACATTTCAGAATAAAATACTTTATTTATTTCTTGTATTTCTTTTTATTTCTTGTATTGCGTTTGTAGGCGTAGTCATAAATGATAGTTTGACAGCATTTTTGTACAAATAAATCCGTATAGAGCTAGGATTAGTCCGCCCGTGGTGATTTTATTTTGTAAATACGGAAGTTGTGCTCGTTCCTTTTCCTGTTGGTGCGACGTAATCTTCAAAAGTTGACTCCGGCACAGCTCCGGCGTCCGGCAGAAATAGAAAAATTTCTAATTTTGACGGACTGCCGTCCGCTCTCCGCAGCTCGCCGCCGCCGTGCGGAGCCAGTGTAAATTCTGTCATTGATTATAATGGGTGCGTATTTGCTGCGGAGGTCGGACCGGAGCGGGGCGGAGCCGTAACGCGTGTGGTGTAATTTTGGCGTAACAAAAGCCCTCCTGAACCTTCTATAGGTATAGAGAGTCAGAGAGAGTCAGAGAGAGTCAGAGAGTCTTTATTGTCATTTGCACCGCATGTGGTACATGAGATGAAAACGAGATTATGTACACGAGGTCCCAGTTACATCCAACAACAAATGAAAGAGAAAAACAGTAATAACATCGAGAACTAACTAAGAAAAACATCAACTAGTAATACACTAAGCCTAATATAGTGGGAATAAACAGCAGCACGAACATGAGTTTGTATGAGCAGATGGTCACAGATGAACACAGATGAACACAGCAACAAGAAAACATATCAGCATCAGCATGATGTGATATTTTGCAGTGTTTATTTTAATTTTATTTTTATTTATTCATGAGTCTAACAGCCTCAGGGTAGAAGCTGTTCCTCAGTCTAGTGGTTCTACACTTGATGCTCCTCAACCTCCGTCCTGAGGGGAGTGGGGCAAAGAGTGAGTGTGCTGGATGAGTGAGGTCTTTCATGATACAGGTGGCTCTTTTCCTGCATCTAGAGGTGTAAATGTCTGTGATGGTGGGGAGACTGACTCCAACAGACTTCTGTGCAGCCTTCACCACTCTCTGCAGAGCTTTCCTCTCTTCAACTGTGCAGCCTCCATGCCACACGTTGATGCTGGAGCACAGGATGCTCTCCACTGCACACCTGTAGAAGGAGGTGAGAACTGGGCTGCTCAGACCAGCTCGTCTCAGCCGTCTGAGGAAGTAGAGTCTCTGATGACCTTTCTTGATCAGGCTGGTGGTGTTGTTGCTCCAGCTGAGGTTATCATTCATGTGTACACCCAAGTATTTGTAGCTGGAGACCACTTCCACTGCAGACCCACCTATTATCAGTGGGGCATGGGTGTGTTTGTTCCTTCTGAAGTCCACAATCATCTCCTTTGTCTTCTTCACATTCATGTGAAGATTATTCTCTTTGCACCAGCTCTCCAGGTGTTCCACCTCCTGTCTGTAGCTGGACTCATCATTGTTTGTGATGCATCCCACCACCGCTGTATCATCTGCAAACTTAACAATATGACAGCCTGGAAGTGTGGCTGTACAATCATATGTGAGCAGAGTGAACAGAAGGGGGCTCAGCACACATCCCTGAGGAGAGCCAGTGCTGAGGGTTATGGTGGAGGAGGAGAAGTTGTGGATCTTCACGGACTGTGGTCTGTCTGTTAAGAAGTCTAGTACCAGTTACAAATAGAGGGGCTTAGTCCAAGTGTAGATAGTTTGTCTATCAGAGTTTGGGGGATCATGGTGTTGAAGGCAGATGTGAAGTCCACAAAGAGCAGACGCACGTATGAGTCTTTCTGATCCAGGTGGGTGAGAGCAGTGTGGACCACGGAAGAAATGGCGTCCTCTGTTGATCGGTTCTCACGGTATGCGTATTGATGAGGGTCCTCATTGATGTTGACGGTTGCCTTGATGTGGGACATGACCAGTTTCTCAAAACATTTAGCGACTATCGGGGTGAGGGCCACCGGTCTATAGTCATTCAGACCAGTCACTGTGGAGCTCTTTGGGACTGGGATGATGGTCGCGGTCTTCAGGCAGGTGGGAACTGACTCCAGTGCAAGTGAGGTGGTGAAGATGTCAGCCAGCACCTCACAGAGCTGGTCCGCACATTCCTTCAGAACTTTCCCTGGGATGTTGTCTGGTCCGGTTGCTTTATGAGGATTAATCTTTCTGAGACTGCCTCTCACTTCTGCTGCGGACACCCTGAGATGCTCTTCATCTGGTGATGAGGTGAGTCTGGTGCTAGCAGGTCTGTTTGGATCATCAAAACGTGCATAAAACTTATTGAGGGCATCAGGCAGAGATGGGTCCCTGGGGCATTGTTTGTTTTTGCCTTTGTAATCTGTTATGCATTTAATACCCTTCCACATGCTCCGTGGGTCTTGTGAGGTGAACTGTCCCTCGATCCTCTGTGCATACGTGGCCTTGGCCTTCTTAATGCCATCCTTCAGTTCATTCCTGCTCTTTCTCAGTTCCACTTTATCTCCTGACTTGAATGCAGTGTCTCTGGCTGCTAGCAAGGCGTGAACTTCTTTATTTAACCAGGGTTTCCGGTTCGGGTAGGATTTCACATATTTTTTTATGGATACATTTTCAGAGCATGTACTGATGTAACCCAGGACTGAGGAAGCGTACAGTTCCATGTCCACTGAACTACCATCAGTGGCTGCTTCTCTGAAAACAGACCAGTTTGTCCTCTCAAAACAGTCTCTCAACATGGGGGAACTATCTTGAGGCCAGATTGTTATTTCTCTTTGTTCCGGCTTTGAGCGCCTGAGTGGAGGGAGTTCTCTTGGGGCCAGAATCAGAGAGTCGTGGTCGGAAGCTCCGAGCGCTGGGCGTGTCTTCGCCGTGTATGCCCCCTTTACATTTGTGTAGACTTGGTCGAGTATTTTATCTCCTCTCGTAGCTGCGAAGACGTTCTTATTGAAGGCTGGGAGGGACACTTGGAGATCTACGTGATTGACGTCCCCGCAAACAATGAAAAGCCCCTCAGGATATTTACACTGCAGCGAGGTGAGTAAGTCATGAATTTCTCTCTGGGCGTCATTAGCATTAGCATCAGGGGCTATGTAAATAACGCTGATTACGATCACTGAATAGTCACGTGGCATATAATGCGGCCTACATCTTATTGTGATCAACTCCACGGCAGCTGAACAAGCTCTTTTTATCACAGCACAGTTCGTGCACCAATCCTTGTGTACGTAAATACAAACACCACCACCTCGCGTTTTCCCCGTAGTCTCGATGCACCGGTCTGTTCTGAAAAAGAGCCGGTCGTCCAGCTCGTAAACAGAGTCAGGAGTGTCCTCAGAAATCCATGTTTCCGTAAGACAAAGCACGGAACATCTTCTCATCTCCTCCGACGTGGTTACCCTCAAACGAAGTAGATCCATCTTGTTGTCGAGCGAGCGAACGTTAGACAGGAAAAGAGCCGGCATCGGGGGTTTACCGGTTTTAGCGTCTTTCCGCATTCTCGTCATAATTCCTGCACGACAACCCCGCTTCTTTCCTCGTGAGCATCGCTTTCTTTTCTTTCCCCTGGAGTGCATCTGCTTCCAGAAGGACGTTTTTAGCAGGTCCAATCTTCCGAGCTCTGATTTGAGTTCGTTGCTGATTTCAGCTGTGCCCTGTGGTAAATCCGCTCCAATTCTTAACAGATCAGTTCGGCTGTAATTCACCCGCAAAACACGCGCAGAGTCAGGTACAAAAACACTTTTAAAATTACTAAAAACTAGAGATGATCCGGGAACTCGTGAAGCTGCGGCTGCACTGAGCGCGGCCATCTTGTAACAAGGTTTTAAAGGCTTTATAAATAATAATTATGATAAAAAAGATCATTTCTGATCATTTTTGAGCAATCTTGGGCAACAGGAAGTAGGTCTTCAGTTTACACGGTCACAAATTAATGTAGAACACCGGACGCCATTTTAGGTTCAGTCACTGGGGTCTCCGGTCACAGAACACCGGACGCCATTTTAGGTTAGCTGCCCGGGAGCCAGCCGAAGACTGGTGACCAGGATGGCTTCATATGGATTAATTACGAGCTGGAAACGTCTCTGTGAACTTTGTGGATGTCTCAGGCAGCAGCGGATTTATCGCTGATCGTGCCAGGCCGCCGCGCGAACACCTCCGGCCAGGCTCTGGCCTGGCTAGCTCCAGAAGCTAACACGGGAGCTAACACGGGAGCCGGCCGAAGACTGGTGACCAGGATGGCTTCATATGGATTAATTACGAGCTGGAAACGTCTCTGTGAACTTTGTGGATGTCTCAGGCAGCAGCAGCAGCTGCAGATTGATCGCGCCGCCGCTCCAACACCAGCTCATGGCTTGGCTAGCAGAAGCTAGCCAGCTAGCTAACACAGGTCTGGAGCAGCTGCGGTGGTTCACTGGCCGGCCGCCGCGCTGCTCGGCCCGACAACAATCAACGCATGGCAACCTAAGATGTCGGCTTTGACCATCTCAAAGTAAGAAAATATATTTTTATTTATTCTGTAAATGTGAATAGCAATGTTTAACATTACAGTACACTACTGTACATGCTTAAATGTGTGCGCGCGCTCCGTTAGCATGATAAATAAAGGTTGAATGAATGAATGAATGAATTAAAAAAATAATAATAATTTTCACCCCCTACCTACGGCAGAATCGAGCTGCGAACCGTTCTTAGGTCCCGAACTCGTTCGTAACACGGGGGTTCCCTGTATATATATATATATATATATATATATATNAAGACTGGTGACCAGGATGGCTTCATATGGATTAATTACGAGCTGGAAACGTCTCTGTGAACTTTGTGGATGTCTCAGGCAGCAGCGGATTTATCGCTGATCGTGCCAGGCCGCCGCGCGAACACCTCCGGCCAGGCTCTGGCCTGGCTAGCTCCAGAAGCTAACACGGGAGCTAACACGGGAGCCGGCCGAAGACTGGTGACCAGGATGGCTTCATATGGATTAATTACGAGCTGGAAACGTCTCTGTGAACTTTGTGGATGTCTCAGGCAGCAGCAGCAGCTGCAGATTGATCGCGCCGCCGCTCCAACACCAGCTCATGGCTTGGCTAGCAGAAGCTAGCCAGCTAGCTAACACAGGTCTGGAGCAGCTGCGGTGGTTCACTGGCCGGCCGCCGCGCTGCTCGGCCCGACAACAATCAACGCATGGCAACCTAAGATGTCGGCTTTGACCATCTCAAAGTAAGAAAATATATTTTTATTTATTCTGTAAATGTGAATAGCAATGTTTAACATTACAGTACACTACTGTACATGCTTAAATGTGTGCGCGCGCTCCGTTAGCATGATAAATAAAGGTTGAATGAATGAATGAATAATTAAAAAAATAATAATAATTTTCACCCCCTACCTACGGCAGAATCGAGCTGCGAACCGTTCTTAGGTCCCGAACTCGTTCGTAACACGGGGGTTCCCTGTATATATATATATATATATATATATATATATATATATATATATATATATATATATATATATATATATATATATATAGATATATAGGGAGTCCTCGACTTACGAACGAGTTCCGGACCTAAGGACCGTTCGTAGGTCGATTTTGCCGTAAGTCGGAGCCCAAAAACACGTGTCGTTTGCGAGTCCGCATTTTTGCCGTAAGTCACAGCCATACCGCTAATGCAACGCCGCACACCCGTTTATCGGCATGAGACTGAACAAGCGTACATACTGGTCCATAAACATGCACAGAACTTTATTTACAAACACTTAGCTAACACATTACACCACACATTAATCCATAAACACATACAGTACCTGTACAGCATGCACAATACTGTAATGTACTGTAATGTTAAACAGTGCTATTCAGCACAGCACATTCAATACTGTAATTTAAAAAAAAAACTGCTGTAGTGTACCTACATGTATGACAACAAAGTGCCTTAGTGTACAGTCCAGTCCAGGAACTTTTAAAAGGTACAGTAATGTATTGTTCAGCACAGAAAAAGCATAGAAAATAAAAATCTCTTCTTCTTCCTAAACAGTTCCCAACCATCAGCAGCAATTGACATCCATCATAAACAATTTTCAACCATCATTAGCAAAGTACATCCATCATAAACAGTTCTCAACCATCAGCAGCAATTGACGTCCATCATAAAAAGTTCTCAATCACATGCAGCAATTGACGTCCATCATAAACAGTTCTCAACCATAAGCAGCAATTGACATCCATCATAAACAGTTCTCAACCATCAGCAGCTATTGACATCCATCATAACAGTTCTCAACCATCAGTAGCAATTGACGTCAATCATAAACAGTTCTCAACCATCAGCAGTTCTCAACCATCAGCAGCAGTTGACATCCATCAGAAACATGTTGCAACCATCATGTATGAAAAACCAGTGCCTTGGTGTACAGTCCAAGTACTTTAAAAAGCTAGAAGCAGCACAAAAACAGCATAGAAAACAAAATTCCCTTACTTTGATTGAAGTAGAGGTAGACAGGCTGTATTATGTGGTTCTCAAGTTCAAACCTGGATCAGATGAAACTGCTTAGCCATTGCTCAACCATGAATGATGGGTGCATGGGACTCCAGATGTGAGTACAGTTCAGGTGTGTGGTTCTGATGTGAGCAGGTCTGTCCATCAGGTCAGGTGTGTTTTTTTGGCAGCAGTCATTGATGTTGATGCATGTCAGGGTTAGGCACAAGGTGTTGACACACAGGTGATGGATGGAGAGAAGCTAGAGCAGCAGACAGCAGTCAGGAGGAGAAAGCAGAGGACACAGGTCTGTCCATGAGGTCAGTCTGAGCACGTGTTCTCTGTTGAAAGACACATAAACCTGAACAGCTGCAGTTACAACAGCAATAAAAACATAAAACACTGACAGAAAACAACTTCTATTCACTGTAGGTGTTGACACACAGGTGATTGATGGAGAGGAGCTAGGTAGCAGACAGGAGGCAGCAGTCAGGAGGAGACAGCAGAGGACACAGGCATGTCCATGAGGTGGGTGCAGCAGGTTTTTTCTTGTTGAAACCCACACACACATCAACATCTGCAGAACTGAAAACACAGAGAAAAATATATTCTCCTTACCTGTGTGGTGTGGTGAACATCAATCAATCAATCAATCAATCAATCAATCAATCAATCAATCAATCAATCAATTTTATTTATAAAGCACCCTTCATACTAAATGCAGCTCAAAGTGCTGTACAGAATTATAAAACAATAAACTCACAAAATTAAAGCAAACGACACACACAAAATAAATAAATAAATAAATAAATAAATAAATAAAATTAAATACAGTAGTATGGAAAATGTATAGAGTGAACAGAGATGAACCAGTTCAGGAAATGCAGTTAAAAAGATGGGTCTTGAGCCTGCTCTTAAAAACAACAACATTCTCTGCAGCCCTCAGGTTCTCCGGCAGACTATTCCACAGACGGGGGCCATAGTACTGGAAAGAAGCCTCACCGTAAGTGTGAGTTCTGACTGAACATGTGTGGAGATGGAGAGGAGCTAGACACAGGCAGGTGGACAGAGCAGAGGATACAGGCTTGTCCATGAGGCGAGAGCAACAGGTTTGTTCTGTTGAAACCCACACACACGTCAACATATGCAGAAAAGAAAACACAGAGAAAAACATATTCTCCTTACCTGTGTGATGTGGTACAGATGTGTGGATGGACCAGGGGTCGTGATGCTTTGGAGGCTGTCGAGAGAGAGGTGATGATTACAGTAGATGTAGCTATAACATAAAACAAAAAATAAAGGAAAAAAATTAACATGTCTTTGCTGTACCTTTCTTTGGATGCTGTGCAGGTCAGTAGAGGTGGTCAGGTCAGTGATGGGATGGTGGAGCTGGTGGAGAGGAGGGGGAGGAGGAGGAGCAGCAGGCTGTGAACATAAGCAGATACAAATTGATTAACAGATGAAGTTACTGTGTGTAACATGACACAACTCAGAAAAATCAAAAATCAAAATAACATTTCATTACCTGGAGGGAGGGAGGGGGGGGGGGCGTCTTTTACTGGGGAGAGGGTGAGCTGTCCATGGACTCCTCCTGGCTTGCTGATGGTGTTTCTTGTGGTGCACCAGCAGATCCTGGAGACAGTGCTGGGACCTGCTTTTTTTCAGCCAGGATCTGCTGGTAACACGCCATGTCGTCCAAGACAGCTCGAGAGACCCTGGCAAACCTCTCCCCATCGGCGTCCTGCACCTCAATCCTGGCAAGGCAGCTGTGGAGGTCTTTAAAGGCTTTTGCCAACTCCTGCCTGGTAAAGGTCTTGGACAGAGGGATGGGGTGACCTGCTCCTCTTCCTCATCCGGGATATGCCTGTCCAGCTGCATGAGGTAATCCGGGGATAACTCCTGTCCTGCTTCACCCAGCAGCTGTTGGACATCGTCCTCATCCATCTCGAGCTGCAGTGACCTGCCCATCTGCACAACGTCTTGGATGACACTGACCACTTCCTGGGAACTGGATGACTCCTGAACAAACTGTGGACATAGCTCAGGGGTGTCAAACTAATTTCCACCGAGGGCCACATCAGCTTAGTGGTTGCCCTCAAAGGGCCAGATGTAGCTGTAAGACAGTATAAATGTAGTTAAATTTAACTAAATGTACAGTAATGTAAATTAAACACAACTACTCCTTATTGGTAAATAACTGTTTTTTTTACTTATTCAACTTACAAATATTACATATATATATATTGCACAGATGTAGAAATATATGTCTACTTCTTACACTGTCATAATATAAAACCCTTTTGACTTATTGATTATGTGACATACAAATATTACATATATATATATATTTGCACAGATGTAGAAATATATGTCTACTTCTTACACTGTCATAATATAAAACCCTTTTGACTTATTGATTATGTGACAATCAGACCTTTTAAGCTTTCAAGGGCCACATAAAAAGATGTGGAGGGCCACATCTGGCCCGCGGGCCTTGAGTTTGACACATGTGACATAGCTTCTTCCACACGTCGCTCAAGTTGTTCTACGTCACCCGTTCCCAGGAGTGACCAATGTTCTGCACAGCATTGTAGATGTTGTACTTCTTCCAGAAGTCTTTCAGGGAGACTTCTGAAGACTTGTCTGTTGCCTCCAAAGCATCACGGATGACCCTCTGGAGGTAGTATGCCTTGAACTTACTGATGACCCCCTGGTCCATTGGTTGGATCAGAGACGTGGTTTTCGACGGCAGGTACACCACCTTCACATGCGTGTTCATGTCGGTGAGATCAGGAGGGTGCCCTGGACCGTTGTCCAAAGGACTTTAAAAGGAATGCTTTTGGCCAGTGGTGGGCAACGCTAATCCAAAAATTAGTTCCGCTATTTCTAAAGCACTAATTAATTTATTTAGGTCCGCAATTTCAAAAGCACTAATGTCTTATGAAAATTAGGGGAAGCTAATTCTAATCCGCTAATTAAATTCAACAATTGGTAGCAGCAAGTTATGCAATATTTGCACTACACTGCCAACTAGCGGTGCATGAACTGTTATACAGTAAGTTGTTTGAGTTTCAGAGTATTTAGTTTGGTTCTCTTCAACAGGTTTGACAAGGACAAAATGTACCCATTCCAAAGTCTGTTAGCTAAACTGCTGACATATTTGGCTGTTTTTTTTTTCTTCTTTTGTTACTTTTAGTACCACTAGATCGCATGTGTCAAACTCAAGGCCCGTGGGCCAAATCCGGCCTACCATAACCGTTTCTGTGGCTCTCTACACCCTAGAACTTCAAGATAACAGTTGTAAGCATGTTGCTCTCAGGTGATGGGTCCCCATCCCTACACTCCCTGGTCTCTCTGTTAATTGTCTTGCTTATCTCCTCCATTTTGTTGTCCAGGTGTTTGTGATTGTCATGCTGTGTGTTCATGTACCTGTATATAAAGTCAGGGATTTTTTAATTGATAAAGCTCTGTATATGTTGTATAACACAATCATTGTTCCACATTTAATCTATTGTATTGAGGTTTGGGGAAAAGCGTGCAAAACAATTACAAAGCCTGTTTTTATTTTACAAAAGAGAGCTGTAAGAGTAATCACCAGAAAACATTTCAGTCACCCATCAAACACCTTGTTTCTTCAGCTAAATTTATTGAAATTCCAGGAATTGGTAGAATATAGTATTTTATCAGTTATGTATAGGGCTCATAATAACACATTACCTTTAAATATCCAAAGAAATTTTATAAAAAGACAAAGTTATTACAATCTCAAAGGGACAGATATTCATCAAACCACAATTCAGAACCAGCTTAAAGGGACGGTCTACCTCAATTCAGGGAGTTGGATTGTGGAATGTTCTGGAGAGTGATGTTAAAAATGCAAAATCAATGTATACATTTAAGAAAAAGGTCAAAAAGGACTTGCTCAAAAACTATATATGATGTAGCTTAGTGTGTTTGTGTACTTATGTTGTACTTATGATGTAGCTTAGTGTGTTTGTGTATTACAGTTAGAAAAATTTAGTAGAGTTATTCATTTTGTGATGTAGTTTGTGTATTAGAAAAATTAAGTAGAGTTATTCATTTTGTGATGTAGTTTGAAGGTTATCATTGGTTGAACAAACTGTGAAATAAGGGGCAGATATAATAATAAGATATCATCTTCTTTCTGCTCCTTTCATTTTATCCTACTTGTATTCTTGTATCTGATGAAACTGTTTTGTATTGTTCTTTTAAAATGAATGAATAAACATCAAATCAAATCAAAAATAAGTCTGTATCTCTGTGTTTATCGTTGTCCTGGCATTGTCTCCTGTTGCCTCTGTCTCCTGAGTTCCTTGTGATTTCCTGAGTATGTAAGTTTGCTGCCCTGTCAGCTATTTTATGTTCTTAATTTCTGTGGCCGTCGCGGACGCCATTTTGAACAGTGCTAATGGTGAACTACTTTTTTAAATCCAGCAGATTTGACCATTTCGTGAAACTCTCAAGCTCAGAAAAACTTGTGCTATAACGTCAGCTATGAAATATATTTTTTCTCAGCAAAGAAATAATTGTTTTACCGTGTTTTGTTGTAAAATCCTGGCTTCTGTGGCCGTCGCGGACGCCATTTTGAAGAGTGCTAATGTGGCGAACTTCTTTTTTTAAATCCAGACGCGTCGCGTAGGCCACTGAGAAACATCCACAAGTTCACCCTCCATGTTAAAAAGTCTTCGTCTGACTCTTCGAAAACAATAAGGCTGCAGAGTAACACACTGGCTGCTAACTGCTAGAGAGAGAGCACACACCAAGAGACTGAGGGGGACGCTTTTTTGTCACGGACCACATCCGGCGCTGACAGGATATAGTCTGTTAGCAGTCGACCGAGCTCGTAAATAAGTTTTTTCGTTTTTACTGATAGATAATTAGTTATTAGCGGTACTGCATTTTAAATAAAAATAGCGCAAATCCGCGTATGAATTATAAAAGTTAGTTAATCCGCTGTAACACTGACAAATAATTTAGGTACGCTATAAGCGGATTAGCGCATTAGCGCTCCCTAGCGGTCTGGAGCACACCACTGCTTTTGGCAATGCAAAATTGCCGGACATCTAACACAAAGTGTTTTGTGAACCAATTTGAGAACACAGCCAGTGTCACCCAGGCCTTCCAATTTGTGGTCCAATAGACTGGCAACTGTTTTTATTAATGTTTTGAAGGCTTTGGGGTTCTCAAATTGATACACCAACAAAGGCTTCAGTTTACAATCCCCAGAAGCATTCCCCCTGAACAGCAAGGTCAAACGCTCCTTGCCAACCTTGTGACCTGGTGCTGTTGGTCCGTCCCTGCTAATGTAGGTACAGTCGGGCAAGCGCTTCCAGAACAGCCCTGTCTCATCGACATTAAACACCTACTGGGCAATGTACCCGCCCGTCCCTGATGATCTTAGCCAGTGTGTCAGGGAAGGCCTCAGCTGCCTCGTGGTCAGCACTGGCGGCCTCACCTGTTTAAATGCACACAAACAGGACACGGTTAAGCTGTTGTAACACAAATAAAAGGAAAAATGAAAAAAAAAAATCGTAAGTCGGGGACTACCTATTAGAAAATAAAAAATGAGAAATTAAATGCTCACCCTGTATCTTCAGGTTGTGGAAGTTGGCTCTCTTTTTGAAGCGCTGAAACCAACCTTTGGAGGTGTTGAACTGCTCTGGTCCACTGTCCCCCTCTCCCCCATCACCCCCCTGACGTGGTGCCTGATGTGCCTTCTCCAGGATCGCTCTGTGCTGACGTGCCTTCTCCAGAATCACTCTGTGCACCCCCCTCCTCCCCTGCACCTCCCTCCCTCCTCGCTTCTTGTAGCTTACGATAGATCATCCTAGCTTTCTCCCTGATCACAAACAAACTCACGGGCACACGCCTTTGAGACATGTCTTCCAGCCATGACACCAGCAACCTCTCCATCTCCACAATCAAACCTGTCCTCTGCTTGGTAATGATGGTGGACCTCATGGGAGCCGAATCACGCACATGCTTTAAAATCCTCTCTCTGTCCTTCGTAATTGTTCCTACCGTGGAACGCGCTAACTGTAGCTTCTCTCCAATCACGCTCGGTGTCAAGCCCTGATCTGCCAATTTTATTATTTTAAGCTTGGTCTCCAGCGTTATGGTTTGCCTGGGTTTCTTACCCGCACCCGCGCTGCCCTCCGCTGACTTTCCGGATCTCTTGGGTTCCATTTTCGAAATTGTCGATAACAATAAGCTAACGCTAACTCGATAAAGCTAATGCTAACTATCTTACTGTACATATGTCACTGTTCTTCACTCACCGAAACTCAACCACGCAGGTCGAAATGGCACGTCCCTTTAAATACTACTGCAGTACCTGTAGTTATCCCACCGCCGCCTTTTGTTTCGCCAGGTACAGTACGGTTGTATACTTCCGCTGGTCGCACCATCCCCCTCCTCCCGCTAGCGGTAGTTTTCCACAGTCATGTGCCAACACATAACAGCCACAGTAATCCCCTCCCCCACCGTGCCCTAATGACATACTTATGCTATAGCTCGATTTCATACTTTGAACGAGGCTCGTTCGTAAGTCCCGTATCTAGTATGCCGTAGCTCGACTCCATATTTTTAACAGGGCTCGTTCGTAAGTCTCCCATCTAGTATGCTGTAGCTCGATTACATACTTTTCAACGTGGTTCGTTCGTAAGTCCCGTATTTGTGCCGTATCTCAATTCATCTTTCAACGGGGCTCGTTCGTAAGTCCAAGTTGCCGTAGGTCGGGGGCGCCGTAAGTCGAGGACTCCCTGTGTATGTATATATATATATATATATATATACTATATATATATATATATATATATATATATATATATATATATATATATATATATATATATATATATATATATATATATATATATATATAAGCCAAGATGGTGTAGTGGTTAGGGCGTTTGACTTGGGACCCGAAGGACGCGGGTTCGCGTCCCGGCCACTACACACCTTGGGGTGTCTATGAGTGCACACCTATTTCTCCAGCTCCCCGAGCGCCTTCTATGGCTGCTCACTGCACCACCTGGTAGGTGGTTGGGTTAAATGCAGAGACGAATTTCGTCTGTGTATGGGAAACATACGCAGATGACAAGATTAGACAATTATTATTATTATTATATATATATATATATATA